>JAODAL010012811.1:0-93847 GCA_025379985.1 Phyllomedusa bahiana
GCATCAGCAAAAGGATCAAATAGCAGGGAATTTACCCAGCCCGTTCCCTGCTGTTAGCGGCAGGTGTTAGCTGCAATTTCACTGACCCCAGCCCATTAAGCAGACCTGAGGTAAGCCTCCAATAAGACTTACTCAACGTCCATTTTGGAAAGGGGGTTAATGCGGGTAGTTTTGTAACCTTGAAAAAGAAACCCCCATGAAACCTTGTCCCTACATAATACCCGTACGTTGTCCCTAACATAATGACCCAGTTCCCTTTTCTTTGTTTTAAAATGTGAACTGCATGTGTTAAAAAAAAGATATATAGGGTTCCTAACTAGGGGTGCATTGGTTATTTAAATAATTAAAACCGGGGATTACCAAATTAAAAACCATTTGAAAAGTAAAAAACCCCTAAATTTATTTCCCTTTTTAGTGAATTAGTGGACACACATGGGGTTTTAAAAACAAGGTGATGGGAAAACAAAGCAAATGGGGTTTTCAATGTAAGATGGGGAGTTAGTTACTGTTAAACTGAAGCACATAGGGTCACTAAACTAATAGCTGTAATTGCCTCACACTATAAAAGTAGGTAACCCTAATGTGTCTTATGCAAGATACATGAAATTACCAAATTAAAGGTTTGTTCCCACTATAGAATTTAATGGCATATACATAGGATAAAACCCTGCCCCTTTTCCAGGAAGGGCCCCCCTAAAAGTTACAGAGCAGAACGGAGAGCTGGTTATGCTTGTGCTTGATTTCCATTCTATAATATGAAAGTTCCATTCTGCTCAATAACTTTTGGGGGCTCGTTCCTGAGATTGCTGTGGCCCCTAGGGGGACTCTAAATATAAAAATTTGATCCCATCCCCCTGTCTATGGGGAAACACCCTTTAGTAATCCATTTTACTAAATCCATGTACTGATAGACTGTTACTTATGTAAAGCATTAGTTGTTAATAAAGTCAGATACATGGAGGTACTAAGTAACCCCACGTGCTTATAGTGATAAAACATGAATGTGTAGGATGGAAAAATCATTTAACCTTCCTTTTTTATTTTTAAATTGAAACATGAAAATTCTTCTAAAACTGTAATCTTTTTAGTAAAACTTATTCCAATGTATTTTTAAACCCCTCAACTGTTTGTTTTCTGATTTTTATACATTTTTTGCGAGGATTCGGCAAGAGTAGTTTTCAGTTTTGCTAATCTGTAGTGTCCACCTGGTATCTGTTAGATAAGTATGCTGGTCCATAAGAATGGTGCAGATCATAAAACTTTTTTTTTTTAAAAATTTTATATCATTTCCAAAAAAGCTTTGGCTAAGAAACTAAGGTTCTTTTGTCCCTCCCCTCCCCCATATAAATCCACAATAGCTGTCTCCACGATAGCTAGTGTCTTCCTTGCATGGCTACTATAAGCTTGTCATGGAGTTGTTTTTGGATTTTTTTTTTTTATTTTGCCAAAAAAAGGTCTCATCAAATTTACATAAAAGTCAATTTCTTGATATAGAACATTTTTGGGGTGCAACAACTTAAACTTCGGGGAAACAAGGGCTGCATGCAGGCAAATACTTAAAATTGGTGAGTTGGATGTGGGGGCACCCAAATTTTTTCCATAGGGGGCAAATTTTGGTTTTTAGCAAATGTGACACTTCAGTATCCAGTGGACTTGTAAGAGGCCGGCCATTGCTGTGTGGCAGACTTGTTTTTCGTGAGACAGGATATGGTTACACAGCTTGACCATCATTGCAGAGGGGAATCTGTAGAAGTCTGCTGCCTGGTTAGTGGGCAATCTAAAAACCCAAAAATGCTTTTCTTCTGTAATTAGTTTAGTTGCATAAAACGCCCCAAAAAAATATATCCATCTTTTTAAACCACTACTTCTAGTGTTAAAAATTTGGTGCCCACCCTGATCTTTGTTCACATATTGTTGGCACATGACCACTGCAGCCAATGGGTGACCTCAGTGGTAACGTGCCTATCCATTAGCACTGCTCAGATATCAATGAAATCGCACATTACCCCTGAGGCCATTGATTTGCTCTCTGCTCCGAAACTGCTTTATGAACAGAGCTTCAAAGGGACTTTTGCAAACATGAGCGGTTTCTATCTGTTCTACAGCTTCATATCCAGGGGAAGTCTTTCTACCCAGTAGGCGTGTCTTCACTCACTGAAGCCTGGTGACATCATCACACCCCCTCCTTGCTCCCTCCTGAGTCGTAATCTCATTAGTGGGAGGGAGTACGTCTGCGAACTCCGCAAAGGTCGTTCCATCCTGAGAGCTGTCGCCTCCCTCCACAAACTCCTTGTAACCAGAACACCTGTATTAATGTAAACAGTTATACATACAGCCTGAAATGATGAATCAAATGTTAAAAATGCCATCTGCTCCCCCCTCTGTTATCAAGCAGAAGGTAGAGGTGGAGCAGAATGTATAAGGGTGTGTTATATGGTTGGGGAGAGTGAATCTAGCAGCTACAGACTCCGTAATTGCCCAGATCCTTTACATACAGCTATCACTGTGAGAAGAGCAGTGATAGCTCAGGTAGCCTTTATTAAACAGACACAGACACAGCCAGCACAGAAAGCTGAAGATTGAAAGTGTATACCTGTTCTAGCAGTAATGTGCCTAGAAATGCTGTAGCGAAGCTATAAATCTATAGCTTCATATGGTTCTAGTGCGCCCCACCTTCTGCACGCCCCCCAAAATCAGGCGCATTACAAAGTGCAGCGGGCGCTATTTAATGTGCCTGATAATGGCATGCGGGAGATTTAAACATGTAGCGAATGGGGCTGCGCCTGATATCGGGCTGGAAATATGCCAGATATCTGGCGCAGCCCTGTTCATACATGCCGCCATAGAAGTATAAAATAGTGACAGAATAGTAATCTTTCATTTGCAAAAAAGGCATAAAAAAAAACAAAAACCTAAGCCTGTTGCTGTTGTATTCAGTTAAAGAAACAGCGTTTTTACAATCCAAATACCACTTAATTTTTGGTTGCTCATTTCTTTTGCGCAATTTTTGATCCAGGGGTTAATTTTAAGCGTTGTTCTGCTGTTGTGGTCACTAAAAGAAACTGTGTTTTTCAACGCCAAAGAAGAAATTTTGGCTGTAGCATAATTCATATCCGAAGGTTAATTAAGCGTTTTTCTGCTGTTGTGCTTGTAAATACACGTAGTTTTAACCGGAAAAAATGGAAATTTTTGGCGCCATTTCACTGCGCAATTTACACCCAAAGGTTTAAATAAGAATTTTTCTGCAGTTGTACTCGTAAAAAAAAACGTTCTTTTTCACCCCCAAAAAAGAAATTTTCCCCTGTAGCAAAATTTCATACCCGAAGGTTAATTAAAGCTTTTTGTGCTTTTATATTCAAAAAAATACACAGTTTTTTTAAAAGGCACTTTACAAGTAAATTTTTCCTGGTCATTTGTGGAGCGCAATTTTATCCAAGGGTTACCCAAGCTTGTTACTGGGTTCATTTGGGAGTCAAATACAGGGTGTGTATTTATCATACACAGATATCTTCATTAAACAGAGTCTGTACATTTTAGAACAAACAGTATGTCAGACAGAAAGGTGGCAGGCTCTTCACATGCGAGTGGCAGTGGCATAAACATTCCTGGAGCAGGCCCAGGTCGCAGCACAGCAAGGGGACGTCGCAGCAGGGGTCACTCGGTGAAGCCAGAACTGCCGGTGTCATCTAGCGGCCATGTGTTGTTCAGCAACCCAATAGTTCTTGATTGGTTGACTAGGTCATCCACTTCCTCCCAGATGACATCTGACAACCTCAGCCAAGAGTCGGTGGGAACGTCAGACACAACCCTTAGTTGGCATGGCCCGGGAGCGGGTCAGCAGCCCTCACCTGTCCTCAACCCGCCTCTTTCCCATCCGGTTCCCTCAGCCAGAGATCTACTATGTGGTCTGGGCTCAGCGCCACTATATAGCGAGGATGAACAATTTGAGGAGGTCATGTTGTGAGGGGTCAGCCTCTGCATACCAAGACCGGTGATGAGGACAGCAGTGACGATGAAACACAAATAGATGATGATGTAGCCGACCGCACTTGGCAGCCGGGTGAAGCAAGGGTTTCATCATCGTCAGGAAAAGAGGGCGTCAGCTTGTGCGTCACGCAGCGGTGCAGCCAGCAAGTGGGTTGTGTGGCCGTGAGTCAGCAGGGTAGCAGCAGTGTGAGGTCAGGAATCAAGCGGCCATGGGGTAGAAAACCTGCTTCGCAGGTCCAAGAAAGTAGCGGCACAGGAGCTCAGCGAGGCAGCGGCGGTAGTAGTCACTTAGTGTGGAGCGTTGGTGGTAAAATCAGCTACTTGGCGGTATGGCAGTTATTTGCTAAGACACCGGAGGAGCCGAATATGGGTATATGTAGAATCTGTAGGCAGAAAGTGAAGCGTGGCCAGGGAGCTAACGTTGGCACCACGGCCCTGCGTCAACACATGCAGCGTCACCATCCGCAGCATGCCATTGCAGCCAGTCAAGGCTCCACCACCTCTGCAGAAGGGAGCTGTTTCTCTTTGACATCATCTCCCGGTCCAGACGCTCCTGCTCCTCGCTACTCATGGCGCCAGCAGTCGTTCAATGAGGCGATTGCAAAGAGACAACAGTATGCGTCCAACCATCCAAAGGTGCAGAAGCTGACCGTGCTCCTGTCCAAGTTGCTGGTACCCTTTCCAAATGGTGGACTCTGCACCGTTCAGAGACTTAATGGCCTGTGCCGAGCCAAGGTGGAGAGTTGCAAGCCGTAATTTCCTTTCCAAAAAGGCAGTACCAGCCTTTCACAAATATGTAGAACAGAAGGTGGGCCAGTCCTTGAGCTTATCGGTTTGTTCCAAGGTGCATGGCAGCGTGGACGTGTGGAGCTGTAACTACGGTCAGGGCCAGTACATATCCTTTACGGCCCACTGGGTGAATGTGCTTCCTGTCCAGGCACACCAACAACTTGGACAGGAGACGACGGTTTCTCCTCCACGTTGTTAAACTGTTGTTCCTGTGCCAATGTCCGCCTCCTCTTCCGCCACCACCACCACCGTCTCAGCCTCAACAAGTACTGCTCCATCATACCACATGTGGAGGGCACAGCGGTGGCATGCAGTTCTACACCTGGCTTGCCTCGGCAAATGAAGTCACACAGGAGAGGAACTGCTCCGCGTCATGCAGCAAGAAATCGATGTGTGGCTTTTTCCGCACCAACTGCAAATCGGAACCATGGTGATGGACAGTGGGAAGAACATGGTGTCAGCACTGCACCAAGGAGGGATGGTCCATGCGCCCTGCATGACGCATGTGTTCAATCTGATTGTGAAAAGGTTTCTGAAGTCTTCCACTGATCTTCAGAAGATTCTGAAAATGGCCAGGAAACTGTGCATGCACTTCATCCATTCCTACAAAGCCATGAACACCCTCCTCAAGCAGAACGGCCTCCCCCAACACACGCTGACATGCAATGTTTCCACCCATTGGAATTCCAACCGGCATATGTTGGACCGACTGTATGAACAGAGAGAGGCCATTAACGATTTTTGATCATTCAGGCGGACAGGAGTACTCCCCTGGGTAACTTTTATGTCAGCCAGTGGCAGCTCATGCGTGACACCTGCCGTTTGCTGAGGCCATTCGAGGAGGCCACGTCATTTGTCAGTCGCCAGGACTACGGGATTATTAACGTCATTCCACTGCTTCATGTCCTGGAACAGATGCTGAAAAATCTGGGCAGGGGACTGGAGACGTGGCGACTACATCTCGTGGCCACATGAGTCCGGTGGGGACTGAAATGGAGGAGGAGGAGGACATTGGAGCAGAAGCATTGTCTGGTGAAATGAGTGGATTTTCTACCCAGGTGACAGGAGAGGCGGAGCAGGAGCAGCTGGAGGAGGTATATGGAGATGAGGAAGACGAGGCAGATGACCTGCAAGCACCGTGGCAGTATACAGTGTAGATGGTGGCAGGGAGTCCCTCGGAGTCATTTGTGCAGATGGACCACAGCATGCTGATTTGCCTGGCTAGTGACAGCCGAATAGTGACCATCCGGTAGAGGGATGACTTCTGGCTCTCCACCCAATTGGACCCTACCGGTCCAAAATGGGAGCCTTTTTCCCAGCTATTGAGAGGGAGGACAAACTCAAATACTATAGGGAAATCCTCAGTAATCAGTAGGCCGCTGCATATATACGGCATACTCACTCCTCTGACAGGTATGACAGGGGGGGTTCAACACGTACTACTGCCGAGGCTGCAGTGGGAAGGTGGGGGGAGTGGGGGTAGGAGCAGTACAAGCTCCGTCAGAAGCAACCTAAGTCTGGAGTCACTGATGAGCAGCTTCCTTCACCCGCCTAGTGAGGAGGGAAACCAAGTAATTCGGACTGAAACAAATTTTGTCGGAAAATTCGGCGAAGTCGGCGAATTGAATTTTTGAGAAATTCGCCCATCTCTAATTATAGTGATAAAACCAACCCACATTTACTAAAGAAAATGAACCTTGCCGGAAAGGGTTGATGGTAAGGAGGGCTTACAACCCGATCAGGAACTCGATAAATCTGGAAAAACATGAAATTATGAATTTGCAAACGCTGCATTTTAAGTTGGAAATCACTCTGTACAGGATATAGTTACATTTATTTTTTTTCCAAACCTATACTGTAAACTGCTGAATGTGGCTGTTCAGGATATTCATGTTCATGATTCTGGCTGCAGAGTGTATTAAAGTTGTTCTTCAGTTCTGTTTTATTGAGATCACTACTTATGTGCCATTTACTTCATGGCCAGTGATATCAATGGAAAGGCATATGACTGTTTATGCCACTAAAAGGCTGCAATTATTTAGCGCCTACTGGCAGTGTGACTGTTCGACCACCAGAGTTTTAATGCTAGATTGACAATATTTTTTCATTTTCAACCATTTAGGACTAACTGTATGTTTTGGGGACAGGTAGAGAAGCCCTTTTTGTCAGGTTGTCCCCAGGAATCAGCTGTAAACTGAAGGAGAATTTGGCAGCAAGAGTTTCACTTCCCCACAGCACTACCAAAGGAAAAAAAAAGGAGCATGGTGTCTAAGAAGATCAAAGGGCTGTCCATATAATCCTGAGGCATGATGAAAGAGGATTCATTGCACAACATGCATCCCACAACAAGGCAGTACTTGTCCAAACCCTGCCCTAAAATGGGCATTACCACCCAGTCTGTGGTGGTCTAGTGGCATTCTCAGTGTGTCAGGGGGCAGTACCAGGCAGATTTTGGCCTCACATCCTGTCAAACTATGCAGGTCTGCTTTAGAGAGTCACTCTTCATAGACACTTTGTGCACAAGCTAAATAATTTAACTGTGTGGCCCCCAAGTCAATTCAGAATACTGTAACAGAAATTTAAAAATAAATTCCTGATGCCCCAATAAAAAAAAAAAAAATAGAATAAAAAAAAGCCCAAACTCCCCTTCTTCCTTTCCAGCAGTGCTGGGTCTCTGTGGTCTTCTGATTTCCTTGTTCTGCTTCCAAACAGAGACATCAGTGATGTAGCCACCGCTAGGAACATGAGCACTGCAACTGCTCATTTATCATTGTTCGGAAGTCAACAGCTCCCAATGGTGATTTAAACAGAGACATGTGACTGCTGCAGCCAATCATTGACTGCAGAAGTGATGTCCCTGTCTGGAAGTACAAGTTAAACCGAGGAACAGAGACACTGAGTGCTGGAGAAGAAAAAGCTGGATATAGGCTTTTGAAAAAAAAGAAAAAATATATTAATGGGGCACCAGTGGCTCACTATTACTTTTTTTTGTTAGGAACCCGACAACTCCTTTAAGAAACCCACTGAGACACTATTCAATAAACCCTGGTGCACTGACAATACGAAACAATGACCCATAGAATCCATAAGATCCTTCAGCAGCCGTCATCCTGCTTGTTCATGATGTCCAGGTAGTAGTAGGAGGTGTTTTGCTATATAAACAATAAAAGACTGAATAAATAATACATTAAGCAACTGTGATAATCTCACAATAGAATCACAACATGGAAATAAAAAAGTGCAACATTGTTGAGAAAACACGTTCCAGGTATAAATACTATTCATGCATGGTTTGATTTATGTTTATTACAGATCTGTGACACAAGTGCATTTACTTATTGGAGATATATTTTCATAAATGTTACATACTACTATAATAAAAATCAAAATTGTTTATATCATTTCCATTATCTTTAGTTTCTCTTGATGGTTTAGCTCTGAAAGGTGTGCCAAAAATATTTCTTAATTCAAATAGAAAATGTCTTTTTTTTCTCTTTACACGTAAAAGGACATTCTTCTTTTTTGATAACAACTGTTTTAATAACATTACAGTACATACAAATTATGTGGATTTCAGTGTAACCGATGAAGACTATTTAATAGCTGTTTACATTGACATCAACATCAACCAACTCCATCTTTCTATATCACATACTGGAAACACTGAATGTGTCCTAGATAGATGGGACAAAATGGAATCAAAATTCTATTAGTACAACTTTTAAACATTTGCATAAATAAGTGAAAATTCTGTGATCTACAATAATTGAAATACTACAACCACATGGACTCACAGATTGCTTCAAACACGAACCTCTTCAGTGTTAGTATACATTAACTCTATGAGATCAATGGTTTTACATTTCATCATGTAAGGGGAACATACATTTTGGATACATTTAGCGAAGATGCTGCAAATGAAATCAATGTATGTTTATTTACATTGAAGAGCTTCTTATATTGCTTTAGAGGAAGTTTAGACAGGATCAAAAAATTGTATTAATTTGGAAGGAAAATAAATACACCCGCTGTTCTATCTTACTTACTTCTGAGCAATATGCACAATTGTACCCAGCATTCATTTGGGTCACACAGCACCGCAGTGTTAAGCATGTCCTAGGATTAGCATGGATTGATAATTTGGTCATTCTGATTAATCCTCCTATACTCATGAAGGGAAAATCCTTTAAAACTGCAGTTCTGTGTGTGCTGGAAACAGAAGGTGAAACTAAAAACTGATCGTTTGGATGATGCAGGATGTGTTTTAACTATTATGGTTTAGTGACATGTTTGATGAGAATAAGGTCAAAGAGGTAATTGAATATCTTCTACTACAGATTTTCTGTGTGATTCCGTTGTTTCCTCAGTTATCTGCTATATCCTCATGCCTTCCACAACTATAGGCAATAAACCTGCATCATGAGCTGAATTTAGCTATTACTATGGTAAACTTTGCAGGATTTTTCTCCAGAGGAAGAAATAATTAAGGGGGTATTCCCACCACATTCCCAGCTGTTGGGAAACTACAACTCCCATAATTCCCACTGTTATAGATTATATAAATGCACAATGGAAGTTGTAGTTTCTTAACAGCTGGAGCTCCACAGTTTGAGGATGCTTGATGAAGACAAATGTAAATAAGGATTATTCCCAAATACACTGCTCTTCTGATATCACTTTATTTCAGAATTAAAGCAGTTCTTATCTATTCTATCACCTCTCAATGTTCTAGCAGACCTAGTCAGGCTGGTAAAGTCACTCTCTGCTGTGTCTTAGCAGCATAGGAGCTTGTTTATCTTTCTTTACTGACAAACCTTAAAGAGTACCTATCACCTCCAGGGAAACCTCATGAAATAACAGGAGACTAAAATACAAACACTTCCCTAAATATGCTTCATTAGGGAAATCAAAGCATTTCACCTGTATTTCAGTTTTAAAAAAAGCGCTGGCCCATTAAAACAGCGCTGAAGTTGGGCCAAGTCAGCACATGACAGCTTAATGGATGATTATGTTGACAGTTGTGTTGCACCTGAGCTGGAAGAGTCCATTGTGCAGGGGGGAGCCAGGAAGTCTACATCATGTGCACACTGATTTTCTCTTGGCTGCTATGTCTGTGCTGGATATAACACTAGCAGCAGTGTAATGTAGAAGCCTATAAACCTGGTCACACTAGGTCCTCAGTGTGCTGTGCCTGTTGTACTGTATGTAGCAGCTATGTCCTCAGCTCTCCCTGCTCAGGTGGTATAGCTCAATAGAAAGAATCCCTGCTACATACAAAGCTCTGCTAAGAAAGTGAAACTAAAATCTATTCTCCTGTAATAATGACATGAGCCCTCTGCATTGCTAATGACATGTATTGGAAAAAAGTCTTATAATTTCATCTACCATTATATTTTGTGTGGAGGTGATAGGTACTCTTTAACCATTTAGAGCTCTTTAGACTTCTGCCCTGCTGTTTAGACCACTCCATCACCAATGTCCCTCTAACAGGCTCACTTAGAAATAGCAAAGCTGAACTGTCAGTCACTGCTGTAGAACTACCCACAGTCTGAATAGGAAGTGGGAGTTTGAAGCTGGCTGTGAGGAGCAGGCTCTGAAAGACAGCCTGATGGGAAAACCCCTTTATGATGGTCCACGGAGAGGTCATGACAATTTGTTAGAATTCTGTTAGAATTTTCAGATAAAATTGTTTCTCATTTCTGCAGTAAGGATTTGTACATTTGATTTTCCAGGAAGTATTGCATTGCCTAGAAGTCTTCCTACATTTTTGTGGTTCTCTCCTTGAGGAGCAACTTTCGCCCCCTAAAGCGGCAGTAAGGATTGTGCTGGTGCATCATCTGCTGTGTTCGCTGGCATTACATGTCGACATAGTCTGTTTACTCCCTAGATTTCCTGAACTTTCTGAGTATGAGCTTTAATAGGAATAGAACTAGTACAAATGAAGGGTTACTGCTTTTATTTTTCAATAAGGGCTAGAATCTGATTGCTACTTAATGCCAGTTCCTTCAATCTTCCCTAATTCTGATAAATTTCTTTCCCATTCTGGTTGTCAATGGGTATAAATCGAGTATTGGCGTCTCCAAATAATTACCTAAAATATGTCGATTTTTATACTCGTTTTGATGTGCTCTTCACAAAACATCCCATACATTTTCCATGAGACTGTGCTTATTCACCCAGTACAAATAATGCTTCCTGAATGCCATCACATAATTGTTACAAACACCAGAGTAGTTGACTATCAAGATCAAGCAAAGTTACTACCACTGTACTATGGTTGCCCAAGGGGCTCTCTGTAAATTTTCAGACACTCTGCAAAAATACTTTTTTTCTGTAATATCTGGCAGTAAGTTATGTAATTTCTGTACAAAAGTTTCCGGAAAGTTTGCATTAGGCAATGCACCATCCCATAGTATGCAGGTCCCCTACATGGGATCAGTAGTCATTAAGTTTCAGAGGCACGTGAAGCCAGGGGGAAGATTGTAAGGATGTTGTTCTCTTCATAAATCTCCCTCCTAGTTCACTAGCCTGCCTCGTCACTGGCTGGGGTATGCCTTATCCTCCCTCAAATAAGAAGCTGGCCAAGGTTCTCATACCATCAGGTTGCCTAGACACTAGGGCTGTCGTTTGTTGAGGATGGTCTTTGTTATGGTTGTCTCTTTTGGAGGAAGAACACTGTGGAGGAATGACACCATGGCTTTTAGTGTTCATAGGTGTGTATTGTGCTTATGTTTGGCGGAGGGGGGGTTAAGGGTATTTTGAAAGTATGAAAGTCTGAAGGCCCTTTTGGTTGTGAAGGTTTATGGGGGAGAGGAGCACTGTGACTGTTGTGGGAGTTGCTGGTGTTTGTAGTTAGTATAACTTGAATAGGTCCCTGTTCAGTTTGACACTTGTTCAACCGAACTTGTGAAAAAATTCAGACTCAGGACACAGGGCAGTTTTAAAATCAATAAGCTATTAGGGCGGGGAGGAAAAAATCCCCCCATCCAGATACAAATACTTGGTTTCTCCATACTTGGTGCCTGCCTTTAATGGTAGTTTATAGGGGTTGTCTCACTACAAGGATTGCTTTTTATGTTAAAGATCTTGCAAAAACTAGTCACTTTGCAATATGTGTCCAATATGTGTCCTACCTATTCTGAGATATTTTTTTTCCCTCTAACCCTATCCGTTAATCTAACTCTAACCCTAACTTAACATTAGAGTTTTTAGGAATTAACTTACTTTTCAGCTTTGCTGCTACCGCTGCAAACCAACCAACGTCACTTTCAGTTTCGATAGGTTGGTCCTGGAAATCTGAAGTGACATTGAATATAATGTCAGAAGCCGTTCATTACATCACTAACAGTTACTAAAACATAGAGTTAACCTAATGAAACAGGAAGTAATGTCAGATGTTGCATCGGAAGTGATCCTGCAGTGGTAGCAATGCAAAGCCTGGAACAATGTGGGACCTAGCACGTTACTTAAAGGTAAGTTAACTGCTTAAAACCCTAGGCCCAATTTACCGTTGGGTCAATTTTCATTTATTTTTTTCCATTAATTTATGACATCAACTATTAGTAATGTTCATAAGCGGCACTGTGGCCCCTATCCCTTTTATGAGGCACAGAGCAGATTTTGTTTATGGAAATATTGTACTTTTAATTTTTAATTTGAGATAATGTCCTTTCCCTGTCTAAATAAGTGTAATCTTTTAGCTAAATAGGTGCCCAGAGTCATGACCATTCTTACTTAATGATTAGGTAAAACCTAATGGGGTTTGTAATTGTTATAGTAGTACCACAAGTAGTGTTGTGGTATATGTCATGCTCCCACTATCACAGTAGTTATAATAGTAATATACTGCTAATGCTACCACCATTAGGCTCATCCTTACTATTAAAGTCAACAGTTCTGTTCTTGCAGCGGCAGTAGTAGTCCTACTGATGAACTAAAAATGCAATTTTTTTTGTACAGCTTCCATAAAAATTGTTATCTGGCCTATGTTTTTATTTTGTACTACAGTTGTCATTGAAAAAAATTGAGGTTGCAAGCTAGGTACTGGACTAGTCCATGGAGGAACCTTGCTGAAGGGTTATTTTGTACAATGTGTAACTATTATGTGCTGAGCCAGTAATTTGATGTGTCCTTAGTTTTCTTCTCTTGGGTGGTTTATAGAACAAATGTGTATTCGCCCTCTCTTGGGCTGTTATTAGTACAAAGACCTGGTATCTGGATAAAGAATGTACTATCTAGATACAGAAGGTGAGGACATAATACTAATATGGTGCAGACATTAGTGTTGCTTTTATATTGCTCTAATATACATCTCATTGTCACTCATTCTTTTATCACCATTAGAGTAAAAAAAGGCTGATGTGAAAAGGCGTTTCTGGCACTGCATTTAACGGCACACTTATTGACATTTCAGGAGCTCTGCCTAAATCTGTTTGCCTACTGAGATGAAAATACAAATTCAACACATACAAAACAGTTATCAAATGTTGGTTCTGGAAGGACAACGTGTGAATTTATCATTAATATCGAACCTATCATGAAAATAACAATAAAACAGTATTGCATTACAAAACAGAGTGATATGGCAATCACCCTAAACCCTGTACAGTATTCAAATAAAAATTTCGCCATGACATTCTTAAGTGCAAAGAAACATATTTGACTACTAGTAGATGTGGCAATTGGTTTCAACAATTTTACAGAAATTTACTCTAAGACAGCAGAGGGAGGAGGATGACTACAGCAGTTGGGTCGTCTGAAATTCTTAAGTAGTGATTGGAATACCCTGTGCTGCCTTCTTTTGTGCTTTTTCCCTGAAGAATCAGAACAAATCGATTTTCGGTTTTGCTTTAATTGAGCCCTAATCATTTTCTCATGTTCTCTGATTTGTCTTTGCAGGTGGTTCTGTATAGCAATCCCTAAGGCCTCTGGGTCCATAGAAGCTCCATAAACTTCCCACGTCATGCCCTGTTCATCCCATACCACATCTTTCACGCTTTTCGCTGCCTGCTTTGCCTGGCTTTTAGCCTCTGCACTTGATCCTGGACTTGACTTTTTTCCATGGGACTTGGGAGGTTCAGAGGTAGGTAAGGAGACCAGAACTGGTTCCTTTTTCTCTTCTCTAGCTTTTCTTAGTCGGGGTGTTAGCGGTACTGCACTCTGATTGAAGTCTGTTGCTGGTCTGGTTTGCAGACTTAGACTGCTTGACCTTTTGGCATGTTCTCCTTCATCTTGATCCTTCCTAACCAAAACTTCAAGTATTTCCTCAACTTGACCTCCAGTAGCGCCTAAACTGCTGTTGACTTCAACTTCAACATGAAGTGGAGTTGGCCTTTCTTCCTTCTTTGGCTTTTTTATATCTGTGGTAATGATAGCCTGTGTTGAACCCTGTTCATTCGTAATTTTAAAATGGAAAGGTTTCCGATCAGAACTACCTTCACCAGGGACGGTTAGAGTATCTATTTGTTCACTGTCTTGACGAATATTATGTAATTGAATATTTTCTATTCCACTCAAGTGATGGAGCCTCGCTTTGCTGCCTAGATCATGAGCTGCCCTGAACTGAGACTGCTCATTAAACTTGTCCTTTGTCATCTGGCCAGCTTTGGGTTGGTTACTGTTCTCTATGTTGATTTGGTAAACAGGTTTTACATTCATTAAAATTGGAGAGGCATTAGCCTTCTGCATCTGTGAAATGGGGTGATTTTCTCGAAGACACAATCCTTGTCCATCTAATTCGCTTCTGTATAAAACCTGTGAGTTTCTTCCTAGCTCAGGTCTCTGAAAGGGGGACCGTATCATATCGGGAGGACTTTTTGTGTGCAACTGGAGAGGCTGAGGACCAATTGCATCAGGAGGCTGAAAGCATACCTTCGGAGTTAAGTGGTTTTGAGAGAGCTGTGGATGCAATGCAAAGTTAGCACGGTCAATCTGAGGATTCCCTGGGTTTCCCTGATAGATTATACACACTTGTTCTTGTCTTTCTTTAAGTATTGGAGAGCTGGATTTCAGAAATGCAGCTAATATGCTCGGGCTGGTGGACACTGACTTATTTTCTACATTTGCTACAGCTTGTACTTCAGCATCTTGCTTAGGCCAGCTCTCCAGCTGGGATGTCATTGTCCCCATTTCTCTAAATTTGCAAACTAACTGCAATTCCAGAGTATCATGATCCCCATTTGTATTTACCTCATCCTCAGTCCGGCTCAACTGGGAACATGACACTGCTATAGGTTCATTGCCCTGATCTTCCATACTTGTTTCCTCTTGGACACGATCTGAGTTCAAACTTGTTTCTGTCTGTGGAGTCTCAGTTCCTGTATCTAGACTAGGGGAAGGAATGTGCTTATTGTTGTCATTTTCTGATATTTTAACGTCCACACATTTTGACATTTCAGATATCTGTGTGCTTGTTCTACTGCTCCCTACTTGATTTACTTTTGCTGTTTGTACCATGGTTGCATCTTTTGGCAAATGACTCTCTTCCACTGCTGGTTCCTTCATTGGCAATGTCAAGTGTGTAACATCAGAGGATACAATAGATGATTGTGACTGTATTGTGTCATCGATATTGGCAGCATGTTGACTGGTTTCATGGATGGCTTGTGTCTCGTTGCTTGTTATATCTAAGTGAGGCAACGTATCTAATTGCGTACAAGTCCTGGATGATGACAGTGATTTATTGGTTTGCTGTTCCTCAAGTTCACATATATTTTCTTTACCAGAACTTTCTGTAGACAGTTTGCAATTTAGATCTGAAGAACATACACCTGTTATTTGTACAACGTTTCCATTGTTGCTTGATGTTGCCTGTTTAAGCTCGACATTATGCTCCTGGGATACATCTCTAGCAGGGCCTTCCTCCTCTGTTGACGTAGGTGATGACTTGTCAGATCCTGAAGGATCTGGTACAGTCCCCATGGAATCTGATTTGGTTAAACAGAATCTTCAGGCAGAATTAGTGCGTTTTGTAAGGCAACAGTTTAAAAGGTCAAAGATGGCGTCTCGAGTTTTCAAACCTGTGAAAAAAACAGAGTTTTTTAATCAGAAATCAAGCAAAACCACATACAGATTTTTAATCTGATACATAAAAATAAATAATAAGTTCAATGTTAAGGGGAACTAGGTTTTTCGCATCAACATATAAATGTGCTTATTAGAGGCATAAATAGAATTCATAGGGCCGCATAGCTACAAAACAATCATTGATATAGTCTTTGCCAGATTTACAGTTCCTATGGTAAAAAAGTCCTCAATGCCACTATCGGCAATGCCCCCTTGTTTTTTGTGATTTCATATTCAAAAACTTTTTCCTATTTTTTTGTATTGGTTATCTGTATGTGACATATTGGTACTGCCCCCTTAACTTATCTGGTGGTTCTTTCAGCATACGTACTGTATCCCAGCACAGCGCTTTGTCCAGTTTCCTTGGCAATGACATGCTGTATGGGCCTGTCCTACTGTTACTCTCCAAGACAGCATGGTTGTCCAAAAGTTAAACACCAATAGTGGAGGTGAAACCAAGCGTATGAGGAAACCCCCTTGGGAGTTAGAAAAAAGAGAGAAGAAAACATTCAGCAGTAAGCAGGTAGAAAGAAGAGAAGGAGAGACGACTGAACAGAGCCTCCATCAGTAGTTCTGTTAGTTTCTCAGATCCCGACACGTTACAGCAGAGCACATAAAACCCCATTACAACTCATCGGGGGTCACTGGGTGCCATCTGTATCCGTTACCTGATGGCTTTGGCATTTCTGTCGTGGTTTCTCTTCCAATGGAAAACATTATGCTTTTACAAAGAAAATCTAAACTACCAAAGCAATGAAACCTTTTTCTACAAACTGAAAAAATCCTGCTTGATTGGAAACAAATAAAAAGGCAGTCTTCGACATTTACACTGTGTACAGGGAAGATCTGCAAGGACCAGTATTCACCAACTTAGAAAGTTGCAACGCTGTCTTGTTGGAATGGACCATTGAGAAACGTGCTCTGTGCTTTTAATTGTGATATATTGAAGTATGTTTAAACTGTACTCCATTATGTATACCACTGGATCTGTAGTTTCCAGGCATCTCCTGTGTGTAGGGTACCATATGGTAAACCACTGTGTATTTGTTAATGACAATGCAAACAGTTTTCTTGGACTGCAAATCTACAGGAGCTGGTAGTGCTCATTAGGAAAGGCTATTAAGTTGTTTCTCATGTCGAACTTGGTGGTGGACACTGTAAAGCTAGCAATGTCTCTAGGTGGGGTTGAGGTGCCTCCACATATCATGCAGTTTGGCACCTTAAGGGCAGAGTGTTTGTCGGTGTGCAAGTACATGGGTGAATATGAGGATTTTGTTCGCTAATATGCAAGATGTGCCCCTAACAACCAAGCCCTCAGAGGATGTTACTTGGATAAAGTCATGTGAGAAAGTCACCAAGGCTGGTTAATCTGGAAAACACTTGCAAGGGAGTTGTCTAGAACATTGTTAAAGGGATTCTTCGGGAAAAGAAGAAAACTAAATAGATAAACTACATATCCTAATGAAAAAAATCCTAAATAACTTTAATTAGAAAAGTCTGCTCGTTTTGTATAGGGAACAATCATTACAGAAATACAAAATGGCCGCCGGACTCCTGCAAAAACCTGTCGTACAGGAAGTAGGACAAGCTCTGTGAGTTATTTCCTGGTTATGGTGCCTGACATAACAGAGCTGAACTGACAGATTTGTGGTATGAGAGACGGCTCTGCAGAGTAGAAAGGAGACTGAGGGTTGTACACACACATTTGGTATATAGAATCCATAGCTCTACTATCGAGGCGCGGTGCATAACATTTCATTACTAGTGTATGGAATGCGCCTCAATAGGCACATTGTATTATGGAGGCACACAGCGTATCATTGCTGCTATATGTAATGTGCCTTTTTGGGCTCATTACAATGTGACGTGCCCAGTGTATAAAGCACTTAGTTTTGGTGTACGACAGTTCATTTACATTGAGAATATGGCGTCAAGAGTATTTTTGGCGCAAAGTTGAACAAAAAAAGGGCGCTTGTGTTTTGGGACATGTCGCCCTTAATGTTTTGTGCAAGCTTGATGAAAGGGTGGTTACCTAGGCAACTAGGGCATAGGGTATAAATAAAGGTACCCAGGTGGGAGGAGTTCATTGAGTTTTTAGTCAGTTTTCCAGTTGAGTTGTTTAGTTACTCAACGAAGTGTGTGTAGCCCTAAACTTACACTGGTTAGGGTCCATAGACAGCTTATATTCCTCTTTGTCCCAAATTTAAGGAAGGACAAGCAAGCCAGAGAAATTTAGGAAGGGAAGAGACCTGCCAGCACCTAGAGTGAAACATAAAACCCAGAGTTCATAAATAGTGAATGTACATGAGGATGAGGACAGGGAGGCTCATTCACAGAGCGTATCCTGGGGGAACACTAGAGGAACACCACCTACTCTTATAAAAGCAATCCCCCTCTACATTGTAGTGCTTCAAAGGTTGCATGAGAGGTTTAGGGTGAGAGCTGCTGTGACCACAGTCTTAACTGCAACCCATCCTCTGACACCTCTGGGTCACTACATAACCAAATTGAAAAAGGGCATGTCATAGGATTGGGAGAAGAGTAGATTGTCACCCGAATGTGCAGGAATCTTCCTGCAAGGAATGGAGCGAGTTGTACCTGAAGCAAAGAGTATATAAAAAAAATCAATTTGATTTATAAGGTGTTGAACAAGTCACTAGGGTGCTCTTTAGAGCTGGAATCTTACTCAGAGTCATAGGACATGGACTGTGTGATTTGCATTTGGCTTGGTTGATCAAGGCTGGAATGAGGAATGTGACAAACTGTGAAATAATTTTAACAGCAAAAAAACTTGTAAGGAAACCACTGGCTAGGTATTGTGGCAGTGCGACCTTATAAGATCGCATTTCTCCGCCACTAGATGTTCTGCAGCAGCTGAGTTCCAAGGTATGGGTTACCAAGTTGCTGGCTGTCAGTGAGGAAGGCCAGCAGTCTGACCAGGGTAACCAGGAGTTAATTACTCAGATGGTAATTAGGAGAGTTGCTCAGCTGCTTGTCCAACTCAGAGGCCTGTTAAATAGTCTGGTCTTCAGTATACCAAGGGGGAGTGTGGCTCACAGTCAGTGGAGAACTTGTGCAGGCCTTGCCTAGGAGAGTATCCTGGGTGCTTTCCCCCTAGGCTTGAGAGAAGCCAGACCCAAGTACTATCCTGTACAGTGTGAGTACTTGTTTGTGGGACTGGGTAGTAGACCCAGACCACTGCTAGAGAGGGACTCTCTGTGCGTTTAGTTAGTGGCTGGACGGCCTAGGATTTATTTTGTATGCTGTATATGTTTTCACTGTATTGAAGAATAAAGCTGGCGGAGACCAGATTTAATGAGAAGCCTGTGTCGACCTGCTGTTCCGTTTACCAAAGTGGTGATCCCAGAGCGAGAGTGTCCCCCAGGCCGGGCCAAGATGGCGGCCGAACTCATGTGAACGCTTACAGTATATACTGTAAGTGACAGTACACTAATGTATACCTCCAAACTTTAATATAAAGTAACCATATATGGTAATATCCCTCCTAATAAACATTAAGTACCAAAACAGAAAAACGGAGGACTAAATACCAATAAAAAAGTATCAACATCTTTATTCAAAATTTAAGATGACATATCTAACATGATTAGAAGACAAAAGGAAGAAGAGACCAACATAAAACAGGTTGAGGTCATAGAGGAGCAATAACACATTGGGGTGTCAGGTTTGGTGAGAGCCTCTTATTATGGATGAGACTTATTGGTGAATACTTCTGTTTATACTACAGTATTGTCTTTTCTGTCTTCTTTGGACATTAATTTATTTACTTATTCTACTATGTTGTCCTGATTATAACAAGAGAAAACGTGACAGTCCACAAATAACATTGCACCACCATGACCACAGCCTGTTTTGAATAGGTCTGGTCATCGTCATTTAATAATGTAATATATGTAAAATAAAATAAAGATTTAATCCTATTTTATTGATATTTAGTCCTCCGTTTTTCATTTAAGCTATGTCTACATGGCAACTAAAAAATGGCGTTGGAAATCCGATGGTATTTTACCATCACCGCACCGTGGTTTTTGGCGCAGGTTTGCAGATTTCGGCTGCCCCTAGTACATTGAACATATTAAGGCGTCAGGTGCTAATCATGTTGAGCTTGCTACTATGGGTCAGATGAATATGTAAGGTTATTTCACTTCGATTGTATCCTCCTATTCAAAATTGGAAGTAGGTTAACCCACTATTTACTGTATACTGTCTCCATATGTTGTGGCATCTGTACCGTGTTGTTGCGTCCAGTTCCATTTATCTTATGTTTTTCATTATTTTTGTATTGAATATTATGTTTTTGTTTTGAATAAAAATTTTGATATTTAGTCCTCATTTTTTTCTGTTTGTGTATTTATATTTTTTGAGTGACATTACCATAATTAGTTATATTGAGAAATTTTGTTTACAGGTTTAGTGTATTATCACGTTAATACCTAGCCAAAGTATCCCTTACAAACCTTTTTTGTATCAGTTATAATGTGGACATGTTCAATAACCCGGCGGTTTTGAAATACAAACATAGAAAACGGCTTGGAATTTCTATTGTGGTCTATGGGCACTGGTTACAGTTGGATTTTTTCAGATTCTAAATACTGAATCCGCTTAACAATCCGACCAAAAACTAGTGCAGTGGAGACATGGCCTTATGGTATTTAAACTGTGAAATAATGTTTCCCTGATAAATATCTGCATTTGACTGCCAGTGAATTTATATTTAACTCTTCAACTTCCTCCTCCATCCCCCAGCACCTCCTCCAACATCTCTCCCATCAGCAGATGATTTCGCCACTCACTTCCTAAACAAGATCAACCTAATCAGAGAAAGCTTCACCCCACTGCCCCCAGTGCTTGCTTCTATACCGGCATCGTCCCCACCGCCCGCCTATATACTTGCAAAGTATTATTCCTCCTTAACCTGATTCTCCACTGTTACTCATGACAAACTTTCCTTTCTACTGTCCAAATAAAACCTCACTACCTGTAATCTTGACCCATTGCCATCTCACCTCATAACAGACCTTAGTGCTGTTGTCTTCCCACTCATCACCCATCTTTTCAACCTATTGTTAACCGCTGGCACTTCTCCTTCCTCCTTCAAACAGGCTACCATCACACCTATCCTAAAGAAACCATCTCTCGACCCCTCCCCTCTGACCAACTATTGTCCTATCTCATTGCTTCCAATTGCCTCTAAATTCCTTGAACAGCACATCTATCTTGAACTGTACTCCCATCTCTCCTCCAACTCTCTTCTTGACCTGCTGCAATCTAGTTTCCAATCTCACCACTCTACTGAACCTACCCTAACTAGTGTCACCAACGACCTAGTACCTGCTAAAGCCTCAAGTCACTACTCTGTCCTTCTCCTCTTAGACTTGTCCTCTGCCTTTGACACTGTTGGCCATACCCTTGTCCTACAAATTCTCTCCTCCTTTGGCATCACGAACTTGGCCCTTTTCTGGATCTCCTCATACCTCACTGATTGGATGTTCAGTGTCTCTCACTCCTGCACTACCTCCTCCTCTCATCTAATCTCTGTTGGTGTCCCTCAGGGGGTCTGTCATTGGCCGACTACTCTTCTCTATCTACATTCTTGATCAGTTCATAGTATTAGATGGGTTTCATTACCACCTGTATGCTGATGACACCCAACTCTACATCTCTGGCCCAGATGTTAACTCTATCGTCCATTTCCTCCTACTTTTCCTTCCGTCTCCTGAAACTAGATGTGGAGAAAACTGAGTTTATCATCTTTGCACAGTCTCACACAATCCCCCCACCTGATCTCTCTATCACCATCGACGGCTCTACACTCTCACCAGTCCCGCAAGTCCGCTGCCTTGGGATAACCTTTGACTTCTCTATGTCTTTAAAACCACACATCCAAGACCTTACTTTGGCCTGCCGCCTCCACCTGAAAATATTTCTCAAATTCACTCATTCCTTAAAGGGGTTGTCTCACTACAAGGATTGCTTTTACTGTTAAAAATCTTGCAAAAACAAGTCACTTTGCAATATGTATCCATTAACAGTGTCCTACCTATTCTGAGATATCCCCTCTTATATGGGCTGCATCAGCTCCTCAGGTGGCTATAGCTACAGACCTGTTCAATCTCTCGTGATAGGCTTCCAGCACTGGTTTCTATAACTACAGACCTGGTTTCTACTGCATCCTAGTAGAAGCCAGTAAACACGCCTCTGAATTCAAAATGAAACCAAGAAAACAAAACTGAGGTAAGATGAACTAATGTAGTGAGACAACCCCTTTAACTTTGATACTACAAAAATGCTAGTCCTTGCCCTTGTCATTTCCCGCCTAGACTACTGCAACATCCTTCTCTGTGGCCATCCATCTAGCACTCTCGCTCCCCTCCAAACCATCCTCAACTCCGCTGCCCGTCTGATCCACCCCTCTCCCCTCTGCCAATCCCTGCACTGGCTACCCATTGCCCAGTGAATCCAATTCAAGTTACTAACCATGACCTACAAGGCTCTCCATAACCTCTCCCCTCCATACATCTCTGTCTTGATCTCAAGATACCTCCCCTCACATAATCTCAGCTCCTCACAGGACCTTCTTCTCTGCTTTCCCTGTGTCAGCTCCTCATTCAACTGTCTCCAAAACATCTCCTGTGCTTCCCTCATATTCTGGAACTCACACATCAGACTCTCCTTCACTTTCACTAGCCTCAAAAGCAACCTGAAAACCAATCTCTTCAGGATTGCCTATAACCTACAATTACCCTGCTGCCACTGCCACCCCACAAACATGTCTGCCCCTCACCTTCTATCTCTTTCCTCCCTCCTTGTAGATTATAAGCCATTGCGGGCAGGGTCCTCCCTCCCTCTGTACCAGTTGCTAGTCCTTTGTCACCATTGTACTTGTTTGTTATATGTTATGTATGTAACCCCACTTAAATGTAAAATGCCCTTGAACTAATGGCACCCTAAAATAATTAATAATAATAATATGCAGTTATATTGTGTTAGATGTCAAGAGTTGGCAGTTATGCTGTGGGTTGGCAATGTGGTGATGGGGAATTCCAGGCCTCGTGTGCCAGGCTGCTGCAACAGTAGTTGTAGCACAGGAAGCCTTGCAGAAATCTGTGAGTGGAAGTTATCTGGTAGTGTAACTACTGTGTTGGAGGAATCACATAAAACGAGTTTGCTCCCGCCAGAGTGAGTGGTGAGGCTGGCATTGTGAAGCCTGCGTGTTGTGACCTATGCACACGTGCCTGCTGTTTCAGCAGTAGAGAGAAGAGGAGTTAGGCAATGCTATTTGACTTGAAACCTGTGGCAAGTTCTGACCAACCCTATATCCTTTCAGGTGGAGCTAGATGCATTAAGAGTGGGTAGCCACTGTGACAGGTAATGGGTGCATACTTGAGTGCCAGGTATGTAATCTCAGGATCCAGAACCTAGATAATATAAGAGAGCAAAACTACATCAGAACCATCATGCTATAAACAGCTGTAACCAATTATTATGCCATTATGATAGGACATCTATTGTATGTTGAAACCATAAATCTATTGAAAACTGAAAGTTGGTTCTAAAGCCCAAAAATGGGCCCTCAATAATATGCAAAATTAAAATTAAATAAAAATAAAGCAGATAACCAATTCAGTAAAGCAGGTGTTACATAAAGCTATGAAGAGCTGCTTGGAAGCTTCAAAACAAGCTTTCAATTTTGAGGATATAAAGGAGCCGCTCATCCGGGCACATGTAAGGAGCAGTATTGTTCATGTAGTACTGTATTGTAAAGAGGTGCTACTAGTCCACCAATCACTCCATGAACTGGGTGCCTGCTGTGAGTAATGGGGAGTCACTCATCATTCCTATATAGTCCTTCATTGGGTAGGGAGGTACACAGAGAACCCCTCAGTTGGTAGGTAGGTATATAGCCCTCTCAGTAGGTATATAAGTCACCCAGTAGGTATATAGGTCCCATAGTAGCTTGGTATGTGTATAGGACCCCCAATACGATGGTAAGTGTATAGGGTCCCCAAGTAGGTCGCTAGTATATAGGTATCCCCAGTAGGTTGGTTGGTATATAGGTTCAACCAGTAGGTTGGTAGGTCTATAGGCCCTCCTAGTATGCTGGTATGTCTATAGGTCCCCCACGATGTAGGTAGGTATATAGGTTCGGAGGTATATAGGGCCCCTCTGTAAGCTGGTAGATATATAGGTCCCCACAATGCATAGGTAGGTATTTAGATCCCCCTAGTAGATTGTTAGATATATAGGTCCCTCTAGAAGTTTGGTAGGTCTATAGATCCCAACAGTAGGTTGGTAGGTATATTGGTCCCCCCCACAGCAGCGGTCCGGAAGCCGGCGTCGAACCGGAAATCTGCCCGAAAGGCAGATTGCTGGTAAGGGGCAGCGTCAGTTTTATCTGGGAAACAAGCGCTGGATAAAACTACCTACTGACACCCCTACTACACTGACTGAGTTCTTAGGACATTAACTTTCACTACAAAACGTTACCCTTTTCTGTATAGAAGGCAATACGAATCAATAATACAGAGGCTTTAAAGGTAAAAGGATCATGATAATTGGTTGGATCTTCCATCAATCACATGAGCTGCAGATCAGCAGTGTCTCTGACATTGTATGGTGACTGTGGTTTCAAGATACAATGTCCCAGTAAAGACCACTGTATGGTGACTATATATATATATATATATATTATATATATATATAATATATATATATATATATACACATATGTACACACTTGCATTCAAAAGTTTGTGGTCACTTAGAAATTTCCTTATTTTTAAAAGAAAAGCTCAGCTTTTTTCAATGAAGCTAGCATTAAATGAATCAGAAATACACTCTATATATTGTTAATGTGGTAAATGACTACTCTAGCTGCAAACGTCTGGTTGTTAATGCAATATCTACATAGGTGTATAGAGGCCCATTTCCAACAACCATCACTCCAGTGTTCTAATGGTACATTGTGTTTGCTAACTGTGTAAGAAGGCTATTGGATATTTTGATCACCCTTGAAAACCCTTGTGCAAGTATGTTAGCACAGCTGAAAAACTTTGCTGATTAGAGAAGCTATAAAACTGACCTTCCTTTGAGCTAGTTGAGAATCTTGAGCATTACATTTGTTGGTTCGATTAAACTCGGAAAATGGCCAGAAAAAGAGAACTTTCATGTGTAACGCAACAGTCTATTCTTGTGCTGAGAGATGAAGGCTATTCTATGCTTGAAATTGCCAAGAAACTGAAGATCTCATACAGCGGTGTGTACTACTCCCTTCAGATGAGAGCACAAACAGGCTCTAACCAGAGTAGAAAGAGAAGTGGGAGTCCCCGCTGCACAACTGAGCAACAAGACAAGTACATTAGAAACTCTAGTTTGAGAAATCGACGCCTCACAGGTCCTCAACTGGCAGCTTCATTAAATAGTACCCACAAAACGCCAGTGTCAACGTCTACAGTGAAGAGGCCACTCCGGGATGCTGGCCTTCAGAGTAGCACAGAAAAAGCCATATCTGAGTCTGGCTAATAAAAGGAAAAGATTAATATGGGCTAAAGAAGACAGACATTGGACAAAGAAAGATTGGAAAAAAGTGTTATGGATGAATCGAAGTTTGAGGTGTTTGGATCACACAGAAGAAATTAGAACAATAGGCGGGGTCCTGCTAATGCCGTGCATGTAACCTGGTAGTTTTAGTGCTACTTTTTCTTTTGAAGTGGATCACACAGAAGAACATTTGTGAGATGCAGAACAACTGAAAAGATGCTGGAAGACGCCTGATGCCATCTGTCAAGCATGGTGGAGGTCATGTGATGGTCTGGGGTGGCTTTGGTGCTGGTAAAGTGGGAGATTTGTACAAGGTAAAAGGGATTTTTAACAAGGAAGGCTATCACTCCATTTTGCATCGCCATGCCATATCCTGTGGACAGTGCTTGACTGGAGCCATTTTCATCCTGCAACAGGACAATGACCCAAAGCACACCTCCAAATTATGCAAGAACTATTTAGGGAAGAAGCAGGCAGCTGGTATTCTATCTGTAATGGAGTGGCCAGCGCAGTCACCAGATCTCAACCCCATTGAGCTGTTGTGGGAGCAAAAAGTGCCCATCAAGCCAATCCAACTTGTGGGAGGGGCTTCTGGAATCATGGGATGAAATTTCTCCAAATTACCTCAGTAAATTAACAGCTAGAATGTCAAAGGTCTGCAATGCTGGAATTGCTGCAAAGGGAGCATTCTTTGACAAAAGCAAAGTTTGAAGTAGAAAATTATTATTTCAAATAAAAATCATTATTTCTAACCATGGCAATGTCTGGATTATATTTCTATTCATTTTGCAACTAATTTGATAAATAAAAGTATGAGCTTTAAGGGAAAACACAAAATTGTCTGGGTGACCCCAAACTTTTGAATGGTGGTGTGTGTGTCTATCTATCTATCTATCTATCTATCTATCTATCTATCTATCTATCTATCTATCTATCTATATATATTTGAGACACAATATATAACCTATCAGAAACTTACAAAGACATGACATCATCATATGGGTTGTCCCAAATTGTTTAAAGGCATAGTAATCCTGGTGTATGTAAACATTTGATTTTGCAGAAAGTAATAAAAATGCCTTAAAATATTCTCTCTCTCATTATTCTGGCATTTGGCAAACATAAATAATTTTTGTAATCATAATTGACTTAAAATGAATAAGGTTTATTCTGATTTCATGTCAGATAGTGAGGAAAACATGCATATGTGTCTTTTTATATAATGTATGGAAACTTCTGGTTTCAACTATACCAACCAGCAATAATTCTGGCTTTGACAGAACTGTTTTTTTTAAAAAAAAAAAAAAAAAATTAGGATGCTTTCACATGGTGCGTTTTTGACACGTTTTTTGACGCATTTTTTATGTGTTTCTGATACTTTTTTATGTGTTTTTTTGTGCAGGAAGGCACAGTAATTAATGCTGTACATTGCTGCACAAAAAAAAACTCATCAAAAAACGCATCAAAAACACACCGTGTGAAAGCACCCTTAAGAAGCCCTCATACTCTGCACTCATTGCCTGTATTACACACCTGTCTACACACCTGGTTAATGACCTGAATAGAGATGGGAACACAGTCTCAAAGATTACCGATAGTAACACACTACACCGATTAAAATCCTGCATGGCACGCAAGGTCCTACTGCTCATGCTAGGACATGTCCAGGCCCATTTGAAGTTCGCAAGTGACCATCTGGATGATCCAGAGGAGGTCATGTGGTCAGAGGAAACCAAATTAGAACTTTTTGGTATCAACTCCACTCGCCGTGTTTGGAGGAAGAAGGATGAGTACAACCCCAAGAACACCATCCCAACTGTGAAGCATGTGGGTGGAATCATCATACTTTGGGGGTACTTTTTTGCAAAGGCGACAGGACAACTGCACTGTATTGAAGAAATGATGCATGGGGCCATGTGTGCCAAGATTGTAGCCAACAAATTCCTTCTCTCAATAAGAGAACTGAAGATGGGTCATGGCTGGGTTTTCCAGCAGGACAATGTCAAGAAACACACAGCCAGGGCAACTAAGGAGTGGCTCCGTAAGAAGAATTTCAAAGTCCTGCAGTGGCCTAGCCAGTCTCCAGACTTGAGCCCAATCAAAAATCTTCAGAGGGAGCTGAAACTCCATGTAGCCCAATGCCAACCCCAAAACCTGTAAATTCTTTATGGAGGGGTGGGCTAAAATCCCTGCTGCAGTGAGTGCAACTTGGTCAAGAACTACAAGAAACGTCTGACTTCTGTAACTGCAAACAAAGGTTTCTGTACCAAATATTAAGTTTTGTTTGCTATTGTTTCAAATACTTCTTTCATGCAATAAAATGCAAGTTAATTATTTAGAAATCATGTAATGTGATTTTCTGAATTTTCTTCTACATTCTGTCTCTCACAGTTGAAGTGTACCTACAATAAAAATTAGAAACAGACCTCTCCATTCACCAGTGTCTCAAAAACTAAGTTTCCACACTGTGTGTATGTATGAGTGCGTGTGTGGCCACTGAGCCCGTGTGTGTGTGTGTGTGTGTGTGTGTACGTGTATATATATATATATATACATATATATATATATAATATATATATATATATATATATATATATATATATATATATATATTTATAATTATATATATATATATATATATCACAACACACACACACACACACACACACAGAACCTGTTCTAAATTTTATATACATTTTAAATACACATATACAGGTTTCTAGGAAAGTCTGGATATGTTGGAGTGTTGTGTATTTTGTACCATCTGGCTGTACTGTGCAATATTTGTATAAGGATAAATTACCATGAGGTAGAAAAGAGGGAGGAGGTGGGGGGCTGCATTACAATAGGCATCCAGATGGTCATTCTGTGGAATTAGGAATGCTTCTGATTAGGAACTTAGCCATTACTTGACTCAAATTAGAAATACATTTTCAACGTTATGATGGCTTAATTTGTCTTTCAAGATATCACTTTTTATATTCTTTTTACTAATTAGAAATATAATCATTGCATAGTAACTAATAAAATAAATAATAATAAATAATCATATAAATAATAAAATCATATAAATCTATTGTAGGTATGTTAGTTCAGTGAGGTTTATTTAAAAAAAATATAGAGTAATAAAAAAACAGACAAAAAACCCAGGAAATAATTTTGCATGGTTTTATGCAATCTAATCATCACATCAAAAAGTCATTTTATCGAAACCACATAATCCTATAAAAATATTTAAAAAAAATAGCAGAAATAACAAAATATTAAATAAGTCCCATGTACCCTAAAATATTATCAATTAAAACTACATTTTGTCTTACAAAAATAAGTACTCATACAGGAAGTTTTGGCACTTGAAATGTGACCCCACATTTTTTTATTACATATTTCATATTGCCACAATCGTGCTGACCTGTAGAATAAAGATAAATGTAAAAAACAGACTTTGTTTTCTATTAATTTCCCTCATTACTAAAAAGAAAAAAAGAATGTAAAAGCTACATAAAGATAAAGCCTAAAGAATTAGCAGAATAATCAAACGCGCAAGAGTTTTTGTACTGGTTGCTTTCTGTAGTATCTATGCCTGCCACTGAGGTTTTTCGTTGGGTCATGTGACCACTATTTAACCCATCGCAATACACTTTGCTTTTCATGTAGACCAAAAGTTAGAACCTTTAAGTATTCCTATGGAACAGACATTGTGGGGGACATGTATGAAAACTGTCTTGGTCTCAGACTTTCCTTGTTGCCCATAGCAACCAATGAGAGCTCCTCTTTCATTCCATATAGCACTCTGAAAAAATGAAAGGGGTGCTCTGATTGATTGCTATGGTCGACAAGTAAAGTTTTCATACATGTCCCCCTGAGTATCTCAGGAATACATGAAAAGTTTAACTTCTGGTTCACATGTTAGGGTGTTTGTCTTGGTGTTAAGTTTAAAAAGTACAGAAATTGTGGGTCCCGCTATAAGAAATATTATACCCAATCAGTCACCCGTATGAAAATGACCTGCATTTCACTGATTATTACACGTAACAAGATTTCTACTAGGACTACAGTCGGAATAAAAAAAAAAAAAAAAATAAAAAAAAAAAAAAATAGGTGTCTTCCTTGGTTATAAAGAAAATATGGACATAAGTTTAAAAAATATCACGTTATCTCTATTTATTATATGTCAACCTGCATTCAGCTCTAGAGAAATAAAAAAAAAGCATAAAGTACAAATAAAGTACATTTTATTTAGGAAAATCTAACGAAAATAAAGGGGAATTTTACCTTTTTAATTTTTTAAGCAAACTTTTCTACTAATTAATACAAATAATGGAGCATACGCTTCACTTTTAATTCAAATTATTTTCTTATTGTAAAATGTTTCTTTTTGTTTTTACATGACAATATGGGCAGTCATCTTGCAAGAGCTGGAGCAACACCAATTTTAGATATATAGCACCCAGTAATGAGGTGACTTAGATTGTGTCATGCTGTGTTTCATGTATATGGAAGAGAAGATCAGCTCTGTCCATTAAATATCACCAATGGTGTCATGCTCTGCTATAAGCCTCCTGATTTATAACAGAAGAGTTACCTTTGATGGTGAATTAAAGAGGTTGCCCCACCATGTTGTTTCACAGAGCAGCTTTCATTTATGCATCTGGTCTTATGGTCAGGCTATGCGTAACTGGCATATCAGCTCTGATATTCAAAGTTCTGCTACATACTCTGAGATTAGATAAAAATCTCCTGCTCTGAAGTCCAGAGAATCTTCAGAGCTAAAGTAAACAGTAGGAATTAAAGCGTTCGCACGGCTTATTTGGATGAGGTTTTGTGCGAGGTTTTCGGAGCGTTTCCTCGCCCAAAACCACATCAAAACCTTGCCTGAAACACGCTTCTTCAGAAGAGGTTTTAGAGGCGTTTCTCGGCGAGGTTTTGGATCAGGTTTTCAACGAGGTTTTCACTCATACAAATTAATAGCCAGGACAAACACCGTGCCCAAAACTACACCCAAAACCGCGCCAAAAACACGCTTCGAGAATTGACATGACACTTCTTTCCAAAGAAGCATATAAAAACCTCGTTGAGTGTGAACTACAACGAGGTTTTACATAGGAATCAATTAAATAAACTGGGAGCGTTTTGGACGAAGTTTTGGTTGAGGAAATGCTCCGAAAATCTCATCCAAAACCTTGTCCAAATAAGCCGTGTGAACATGCTCCTAGTCTCATTTGTAAGATCAGATAAGTCAAGGTCTCAAGCTGCTGGCAGTTCTGTGTGCTGACCTGTGTGATACTGTCACTCCTGCTATCAGATAAGACAAACAGCAGGGGAGAGCAGGGCAGAGCAGGTCGGTAACCAAGAGAAACCTGAGTGCACTCAGAGCTGATAAAAACACTTTTATATCCTCAACAAAGAAAAATAAAACAATTTCAACAGGTTGAAAGCTAATCTTTGTAGTGAGACAACCACTTTATGTTCTTTGATGATGATGAGATGACTACTGAAAGTGACAGGAGGGCACAGGGGCCAGCATGGTATTTAAGGACTTTTTAAAATACAAATAATATTAAAAAAATATATATCTTTCTTGTATTTGCAACGTAAAGAATCCATTGAAACAATGGAGTCTGAAGGGTTTGGAATTTAAAGCACAACGCAGTGAAGTTATGTACTACGGTTTCATAAGAGGTTTCTTTCATTTCACATATTTCTGAATTCAAATACTACCATGCAGTTGTCTTACACAACAGATCAAGGCTCTGTCCTCATGGAATCTTCATAGCAAGGTCAAACACAGATTTCTGGGTAATTGCCATCTATTGCCTTCTAGGAAGTACAAGACAAAACTAAATTCACTGTGAAATCATGCAACAGCTACATTACATAGTAAAATCATGCTTTATTGGCCTTACAATTAAACAGATAAACAATAAATACATAATATTATATCATTAGGTCTTTGCATGGTGTAGAAGTATATGGATTTGCATTTACTTTACTTTCCTTTTATAAAGTCTGACAATGAATGATAGAGATCCTATGATTTTTAAATGGCCACCTTACAGGGGTTTTCTCACTATGAAGAGACAGGTAAATGAAAAAATTGGTCTTTGATATTGCCCTGGTCATGAGATAAGAGAGATTTTATCTGCTCTGAGCGTACACTGGTTTCTCTGGTAACCATCCTACTCTCACTTCCAGATTAGACAGAGAGCAGGAAGCGATATCACCATGGTCGGACTGAACTGTCCTTATCTCTAACAAGATTGCATTAATTAACTAGTGAAAAGCACTTGTATTCACTTCTCAGAGTTACGTAGCTATTATCTACAGAAGATTAAATCTCCTGCACTCATGTCTGTGTAATGGCTCAGCTACTTATAGAGGAGCTCAATATGCTAATCACTTCTATAGAACCACCCACAGCCTCAACAAACAGTGTGTGTGAAGCTGCCTATGACTCTGTGAAACAGCATGGTGAGAAAACCTCTTTAACAAAGAGAGCAGACTCAAATGAAACTATGTGGTGAAACTCATGTCCAGCAGAATGAAGAAATCCTTTCTCTCTTTTATGGCATCACTTTATATCAGTGGCAGATCTACTGCCGTAGTAGCCATGGGCTGCTACAGGGTCTGTCACTACCGAGCACCTGCTGCATCTTGCCTCAAAACCCTCAAGCCCTCTGTTCAGAGGCATGGTCTGGGAATCAAAGGCAAATGCCCTTGGTCCCCTGGTCTGTGTGTTCCAATTAACTGTTTGTGCATTCTCGGGATGTGCCAAGAGTTAAGGCTCCCAGCGGAGCAGAGCGCCATAGGCGCTCTTCCCCGCTATTCTTCCTACTAGACCTAAGGTCTTAGACAGGCATCGACTGCTAGTTTTGACGTAGGCGGTGCGATGACATCACATCATTGCGCTGCATACACTGGTCTTCACTTGAAGAAGCCGGCCTGCAGCACATTGGGGGAACGAGGAGAGAGGTAAATTTATTTATCTATTTTCTTTTAGTAATGGAGCCCTACCTACTGCCTACCTGGTGCCCACCTACAGCCTACTTAACTGGGGCCCGCCTACCTACGTGGGGCCCACCTACCACTTATCTGACTGGGGCCAATATACCACCTATCTCATTGGGGCCCACCTACAACCTACCTAACTGGGACCTACCTACCATCCTTGGGCCCACCTACCTAACTGTGGCCCACCTACCTACCGACCTAACCGAGGCCTACTTATCTACCTGGGGCCTATCCACCCACCTAACTGGGGCTTACCTACCTACTTGGGACCTACCTACCTAGGGGCCTATCTACTTACCTACCTGGGGCCTAGCAACCTACCTACTTAGGGGCCTACCTACTTACCTACCTGGGGCCTAGCAACCTACCTTCTTTGGGCCTACCCACAAAGCTGTCAGGGGCCTCCCTACCTAACTAAGCCCTACAAACTTATCTTATATGGGTCTATCTACTTAAATGGGGCCTACCTAACTACCTGGGGCCCTGCCTATTTTCCCATCTACCTAGGGCCTTAAAAAAACACTCCAATTCTTTGGGGCTTGTTCACAGCTCAATGGCTGAACTAACATGAACCCAGTAGCTAGCAACTTTGCCATTTATGCTGACTGGGAAAAAGATCACAGGTGCAGCTAATTGCTTGAGCAAGATGAAAAACTGCACACCAACTTAACACCTATTCACACCAGCATGCAGAAAAGCCGCAGTATAATGCATGGGGAGATTGCACAGATGCAAAGTAACCAATGAAACAACCACTCATACAACCTCAGGGCATGAGGGAGGTGGTTGCCGGTACTACAATTGCATATAATAAGGCGATACAAAAGTTTTGAGTAAGTAATGTCCCATTTTCTGTATGTTTCTACCTAGGGCCTTGCCTACCTACCTACCTGGGGCACTGTCTATCTACGTACCTGAAGCCCCTACCTACCTACCTGGGGGCCCTGTCTAACTACATACCTACTTGGGGCCTTTCCACCTGTTTACTAGGTCCTTGCCTGTCTACATACCTATCTACATGGGGCCTTGACAACCTACCTAAAGCCTTTTCTATGTATGTACTTGAGGCCTTACCTACTGCTGGACCTACCTACTGGGGTCTAAGCACATAATGGGTGGCCTATCTACATAGATACCGAGTGTGTTGGCTATCTAACAGCATGTGTTTGGCTAACTAATTTGGGGGCCTAACTTCTTAATGTTTGTTTTTGTCACCCCAAGACTGAAACCAAGCCCCAGTGCTAGTAATACAAAGGCATCTATCAAACACCTCTACTACTAACACTGGAAAAAAGTGGTACAAAGAAACACACAGACACAACACAAAAAACACTTTATGTAAATAAAGACATGGCTGGGAGAAATTGTCATGGCGATCTAGGGCAAATGGAGAAAGAGACTCCCATTAGAGAAGACGTCACCCATGAATCACTTAAGATAACTGTACTGTGATCACTTACAGTATCTCACAAAGGCGAGTACACACCTCACATTTTTGTAAATATTGTAATATATCATGGGACAAAAAGAAAAGACCTCTTAAAATTTGTGCATTTAAAACTTAACCTTTAATAAGTTATTTAAAAATTGAGGGATCCAAGAATAAATTCCAGTGAAAAACATAAACCACCAAAGGAAAAAGGTCTACGGTTAGAAAATTAGGTAAGGGAGTAAAGAAAGGGAATAAATAAAGCAAGATAACCTATAAAACCCTACTTGTCCTAGATAACCCTAATACCTAATGCAGGGGTACCGTCCTGAAAAAGGACGCCTCTTCCCGGAACCTTACCCTAGTACACACTTGCCTTAATTAAACAATACCAATCAAAAAACTAATTGTCCGTCCTGACATATTTCATTGTCCCAAACAAATCCTCAGGGGATCAATAAAGGATAGAGAGAGGTACGTATCAGAATATAGTTTAGGTGTAACCCTTAAGGAACAAATTATTATACTTAAAAAAGCTTTATGGGTATAAAGGTGGTATTGTTCCTCCGATAGAATGCCTTTTATTAAACGCCACGGTAAAACTATATCCTTATAACAGAAAGTACAGTGACTAAATTTCCAAACAAATATTCCCCCAGAGGGGAGAATATATAAATGTCCAAAATACAAATGAGAAAATAGGTAGAGGTAAGGTGACCCCTACAGAGAACACTTATAAGTGAACATAAGCCTATATATTAAGGCAGGAAAGATATTCAATTATTTTGTCAAAAAACAATAAGCTCGAACAGCAATATAACAGAGCTATAAATGGAAAAAGGTCACCTTTTAGTCCATGGCGACTATCGGGAGGGCGCCCAAGGTAAGGCGTTACTTACAGACCTCGTCCCTGTATGTGAGGACCGCTCCGGAGCTGTGAACGGCTGTGCCTACGATTGAATGGGGCAGCATACAGTACACCCCTACATTTTTTTAAATAATGTATTATGTTTTCATGGGACAACACTGAAGATATGACACTTGATGCAGCGTAGTCGATGTGCAGCTTGTATAAAGGTATGGCCACACCGCGTAGATAAAATACCATCCGGACAGTATTTTATCGTCTTTTGATGTTTTGGGGGATGATTCTGTCCATGGTCTGTGGATTCGGTGATCCCCCTTAACCATTGAATAGCACACAAGTTCCACCCAAAAACCAGGTGGAAAATTGTGCATGTTCAGAGTTTTTCAGACCAACGGCGGTGTGAAAATCCGCCCAGTTGAAAAAACGTCCAGTGTAGACTACTGGGCAGATTTTCTATTGCTGTCTATGGGGAGGGTTTCAGATGGTTTTCAAATCCAAAAACCATCTAAACATCCAACTGAAAACCTTGCTGTGTGGACATACCCTAACAATGTCAATTTGGTGTGCCCTCAAAAAAACTCACTCAGCTGCAAATGTCTAAACCACTGGCAGCAAAAGTGAGTAAACTGCTAAGTGAAAATTGACAAATTATCACTAGAACGTCATAGGTTGCCACTGGAATCCTCTTCCACTCCTCCATTACGATATAACGGAGCTGGTGGGTGTTAGATACCTTGCACTCCTTCACTTTCCATTTGAGGATGCCCCACAGGTGCTCAATAGGGTTTTGGTCTGGAGACATGCTAGGCCAGTCCAGCACCTTTACCCTCATTTTCTTTAGCAAGGAAGTGGTCATCTTGAAATTGTGTTTGGAAGTTATGTTGGGGCCCAGTTTCCAAAGGGAGGGAATCATTACCTGCTTCAGTATGTCACAGAACATGTTGGCATTCTTGGTTCCCTCAATGAACTGTAGCTCACCACAGCTTACAGTCCTCATTCAGACCCAAACCATGACACTCCCACCACCATGCATGAGTGTAGGCAAGACACAATTGTCTTTGTACTCCTCACCTGGTTGCCACCACACACTCCTGTCATCATTGGAACCAAATAAATTTATCTTGGTCTCATCAGACTACAGGACATGGTTCCAGTAATCCATGTCCTTAGTCTGCTGGTCTTCAGCAAACTGTTGGCAGGTTTTCTTGTGCATAATTTTTAGAATAGGCTTCCTTCTGGGACGACCGCGATGCTGACCAATTTGATGCAGTAAACTGCATATGGTCTGAGCTCTGACAGGCTGACCTCTCACCCCTCTAACCACTGCAACAATTCTGGCAGCACTCATATGTCTATTTTAAAATGGTAATCTCTGGATATGACGCTGAGCAACTTCTTTGGTCGACCATAACTAGGCCTGTCAGGAATGGAACCTGTCTTGTTAAACCGCTGTATTGTCTTGGCCACCGAGCTGCAGCTCAGTTAAATGGTGTTGGCAATCTTCTTATAGTCATCTGTATGAAGGGCAACAATTCTTTTTTTCAGATCTTCAGAGAGTTCTTTGCCATGAGGTGCCATGTTGAACGTCCACTGACCAGTATAAGAGTGTGTGAAAGCGAATAACACATATGCTGCACATTCACACCTGAGACCTTGTAACATAAACGAGTCACATGGCACTGTTAAGGGAAAATAGCAAATTGGGCACACTTTGTCAATTTTCCCTTAGGGGTGTACTCACTTGGTAGCACTTTAGACATTGATGGCTGTATGTTATTTTGAGAGCACACTAAAATTTATACTCTTAAGCAAGCTGTATACTGACTACTTTACATTGTATCAAAGTCTCATATCTTCATTGTTATCAAATGAAAAAATATAATACAATATTTACAAAAATGTGAGGGGGGTACTCACTTTGTGAGATACTGTATATGGATGTCATTGTGCATTAAAAATGGTGACTCAACCCTCACTCATCATTTACTTATGTAAACTTCAGATTTATTAGAACAAATCACAAAGTACTCCCTTTCCGGGACCCAAAGTGGTCAGCTTTAATCTGGGAATAATCATACAGATAAGTGTCAGTTTGCCTACAGCACCATTTCAGGGGAAATTAAGGATTGCATGGTGCTGTTCAAATGAATGGGTTGTCTATGCAATGCAGTGCAGGTCAGGTCTTCACAAGCTCTTTATGACCACAATACTCTCTGGACAAGAGATGAGTATCTTGAAGCGGAGAATCGCTCTATTAATTCAGAATTCTATGTAGTTCCTGGTAAAGGTAAATGAAGCTGTTCTTGAAGCCTTGACAATGTAGTGTATCCTTCTATGCACTATATCTGGACATACAGTATTTCCAAGATGTAAAGAATGTAAATGTACTAAAGCAGGGGAGTCCAACTCAGGCCCGTGGGCCAAATCTGGGCCACAGTGCCTCAGTGTATTTGACCTGCGAGTAATGACCAAGCTGTCACTCAGCCCCTCGACCTGCATAGAACAGAGAAAGGACCACATGGCAGGGGACAACTCATGCAGTGGCACTACTGTTAGGGTATATTCACACGGCGTAATTGTGGCGCTTACAGTATGGCCGCAATTACGCCGGTTGTTTTGGGAGTTGCGCTAATACACGCGCACTTCCGCGGTGCGGGGGGGTGGAGGGTGGGGGGCAGCTCGCTGGCCCCATTGACATTCATTACTCGTGGCGCGTATTCGCCGCAACTAATTGACACGTCAATTATCTCCCCGCTCCCCGTATTGTTCGAGCGGGGAGGAGGAGTAATCCATAGTGCTCTATAAGAGCTATAGATTACCATAATTATAGGGCGCATTTCCCCACATATTAAGCGCAGTACGCCTCAAAATACGTGGTGAAATGCACCCCAAAATAAGCCGTGTGAACATACCCTTAAGATAGGAGGAGCTCAGAGGGAGAAATGAGGATATGGAGCCTCAACATAACCCTGCTCCTTCCTAACCCCCAGCATCTCTGCAGACAGCAGGGTACTCCAAAAGGAGACGCCGTGCAGCAGATAATAAGCACTGTGAAGACCACAGGACATGGTGAGTTAACTGACTGCAGTCAGTAGAAATAAAACAGATACCAGACTGTTTCTCTGGCCGTAAGATCATACCAGGACATAAAGCAGTGAGGAAGAAAAGGACTTAAGGAAAAAGACAGGATTCTGTCCGGTTGTAGCAACACAGAAGCGGATGAGCAGCAGGTTATCTTTCGTCTCCCACACAAAGCACATACAGCTGCACAGTGTCTATGAATCCTCAGTCTAGCTCAGTGGCAGATGCAATCCTAAAGACTCTTAACCAGTTGAGGATCAGACTGCAAATATAGGTTATAATAGCATAATACTGATCACCCATAAAAAACAGCTGGGAAATTTTCACAAACTGCTTCAAATGAATAAAGCTCTCTGGAGAGGTTACTAAAATCAGAAAGAAAACATAGTGTTAAAAGTGTTGGCGGTGATTCCAACTAGATCACTGTAGCCACTATTTCAATAAATCAAGATTAGATGAAGAAAAATAGACTGGGCGCTGGTCTCTAAGGAATAAATCCTCGTGTAGAACCAATGTAGGATAAAATGTAAAATTTATTCCTTAAAAAACATTAAGAAGGTAGCCTTAAAGGGGTTTTGCCAGGACGTGCCTTATCTGCTAATAAGCAAATGTAAACAAGCCATGCTGAGCTAAGAGAGAGAGACACAGCCAGAGCACAGAGCCTGCATAAGGGATCATGTGAAATGTTCACTCAAATAATCAAACTACAACTAGTGGATTCTGTAAACAAATGACAATAGCTTTCTCCACAGCAGCTTGAAAGCTTCTTCATGTTCCCTGTCATCAGATAAAGCAGAGATCTACTCAGATAATCACACTACAACTAGTGGATTCTGTATACAAAAGAAAACATATTTCTACCCGGTGCCTTGAAAGCTTCTTCAGCTCCCTTTCATCAGATAAGAAGTATTCTCTGCGCAAGCCCGGCCAGCAGCTCTTGTCAGGTCGTATCTAATAGAAGCTTTTAAGTAATTAAGGGTAGGTAAGGCAGCCTGTTGCTCTCTCAGGCTTCACTTTTTGTAATCACATATATTTAGAAAAGTGATTAAAAACCCATTTTGGAGGTTCCCACGTCAACATTACATCGTGGCAAAACCCCTTTAATGATTTTGTAACCTGCATAACCTGTTTTTTATGGAATACATTTTACATTTTATCCTACGTTGGTTCCACATGAGGATTTATTCCTTAGAGATGAGCGCCTGATCTATTTTTCTTCATCTACTCTCTACTACCTCTTGATGTCTTACCGGCATTAGAGATATCAGACTATGCGGCTGCTGTCCCCGAGGCTTTTGTTTAAAGCCAACCAGATTCTTATGAGTGTTGTGCCTCTAAAGTAGTTGCACAACACCATCAGGTGAGCACCCTAATATTATTTCTATTTTATTGTGATATCAGGAGTACTTTCACTTAGAGCGCCATCTCCTTTTTTCTTCCTATTTTAAATAAATCAAGATTGGTCCACTGGGTATTAGAGTTTGACACCCCTGTATTAAAGCCATGTACCATATCCCATGTTTCAATTTTGCCCTAAATTTTTCTTGGTGCGCTTTTGAAAAGGTGATTGCTGTTTTTTTTGTTACTACATAAACTATTTGAAGAATTATACAGCACCGATGCCGCTATCACTAGGAAAAGATGTTATTTGCCTGAGTCGGTCATTCAGTATAGGCCAACTGCTTGGACTTGTACATGTGATATAGCTGCACCCTTTTCAAAACTAAGGTAAGCATTTGTAGGAAAGTGAGAGATCTCCCTAATATGTGAGGTGTTATTATAGCAATTTCTATATAAAAAGAGACCTAGCAGAATTGGCTTTTAAAGGTTCAACATTTGCAAAAATTCCCCTATAATTTTGTATTTTAAGGCTTGAGTGAAACCTTCCAAGAAATCCACCATGAACTGGTAGCACTTTAGTATTTCATTAGGTACTAAATATTAACATGGTGAACGTAATCAGTTTAGATAACTTTTTTTCATATATAGTAATTCCTCAAGTTACAATGGCCTCAGTGTACAATATTTTCAACATATAATGGTTGTTCCTGGGACTGCTGTTTACATGTGCCAGGATGAGCGGCACTACGTTACGGCCCTGTTTTCTTTTTTTTTCTAGTATACTGTGTATTAAGTACATGATCCAAAGCTGTTTCTGATTGTTACATGTAAGAACTTGCTGTGTCTATATTAGGTATCTGCATACATTTCTTTAATCTTCATTTTGCATTATGTTTGGTGACATATGGTGGGTTACAAAAGTCTAAATACCTCTTGAGTTGTTCTTAGTTTTTAAACATTACAGTCACAAAATTAAATGTATTTTATGTAATAGAGCAATACAAAGTTGCAAGAATTTTTGAAGTGTAAAGAAAGTGCTTTTCCAGATTTTTGCAAATTAGAAAACTGAAAAGTGTGGCATGCATGTGTATTTAGCCCCCGGAGTCAAAACTTTGTAGGACCATTAGCTGCAATGACAGCTGCAAGTCTGTTGGGGTATGTCTTGTCCAGCATCTACATCTAGAGGCCGGAATTTTTCATTCTAATTTGCAAAATAGCTCTAACTCAGATTTGGTTGGCGAACATTTGGAAAAGCAATTTTCAAGTCCTGCCACAGATTCTCAATGAGATTTAGGTCTGTATTTTGCCTGGGCCGTTTTAACATGAATATGCTTTAATTTAAACCCTTCCATTGTAGCTCTGGCTGTATGTTTAGGGTCGTTGTTTTGCTGGAAGGTGAACCTATTCCCCAGTCTCAAGTCTTTTATATTCTCTAACAGGTTTTCCTCCAGGATTGTCGTGAACTTAGCTCCATCCATCTTCCTATCAACTCTGACCAGCTTCCCAGTCCCTGCTGAAACAAAACATCCCCACAGCGTGATACTGCGACCACCATGCCTCACTGTGTGGATGGTGTGTTCAGGGCGATGTGCAGTGTTGGCTTTTCTTTACACATACTTTACACTTTTGGAAGCTAGGACAAAAGGTTCAATTTCTTCTCTGACCAGAGCAGCTTCTTCCACATGCTTGCTGTGTCCCATGCATAGCTTTTTGCAAGTTGCAAATGGGAAGACATATGGCTTGCTTTAAAAAAGGGCTTTCATCTTGTACTCCGAGATTTGTGGAGTATACGATTGATTCTCCCAACTGAGCTGTGGATATCTGCAGCTTCTCCAGAGTGACTTTGAGCCTCTTGACTGCTTCTCTAATTAGTGCTCTCCTTGTCTAGGCTGTCACAGTTTAGGTGGAGCGCCATGTCTTGGTAGGTTATCAGTTATACAATATCCCTTCCATTTACGGATGATGGATTGAACAGTGCTCCGTGAGATGTTCAGAGCTTGGGCTATTTTTTGAAGCCTAACCCTTCAATATACTTTGCCACAACCTAATCCCTGAGCTGTCTGGTGTGTTCCTTGGTTTACATTATGCTGTTTGATCACTAAGGTTCTCTAACAAACCTCTGAGGCCTTTACAAAACAGCTGTAGTCATACAGAGAATAAATTCTATACAATTGTAATCTAATTTCTAATTAGGTGACTTCTAAAGGCAATTGGTCACACTGGCTTTTATTTAGGGTATCCAAAAACAGAGGAGCTAAATACATATGCACGCCACACATTTCAGTTTTTTTAATTAGCAAAAATTAAAACACGTATGATTTTTCATTACACTTTACAAATACTTGCTACTTTGTGTTGCTCTGTCACAAAAAATATCAATAAAATACATTTACATTTGTGGCTGTAAAGTTCAAAAATAATAAAAAGTTTAAAGGGTATGAATACTTTTACTGTACTGGAGCCTTGGAACCATTTACCAGTTTTCTATATTGTTATGGTTTCAACATACAAAGGTTGTCCCGGATCGAATTAATATTGTATGTTGATTGACCACTCAATGAAATGCTAAAGTGCTACCAGACTAAGAAAAAGTGTGGGCAAAATTGAAACATGGCAGAGATGCTTTAGTACCTTTACATTCTTAGCATATTGGAAATATGTCCAGGTATTGTGCATAGAAGGATAAGACCATATACTACATTGTCAGAGCTCAATGAAAAAAAATTCTAGCAACACATTACACTAGGAGAAATGGTGGTAATAATACAAAGCAAACTTTAATAGTGCAAATAACTGCATTTCCTCATAACTATATTCATTGTGGTTACATACACCAAATAGGCTACGTCTAGACAGCAATGTTAAAGTGCCATCCAAAGTCCGATGGCATTTTAATATTGCTGTACCACAGCTTTTGACATGGGTTTTTTGCCAAAAGCTGTGGTCGCTTTTCGGATTTCCAGTCGAACCAGTACAGGGGCATCCGACGGGTATCTGGCGGAAGATAGAACATGCAACTTTCTAAATAGTCTTTATTTAAAAATATACTACCATTTTGCTGCTCTGGGGTTTTGTAAGTACTTTAGGCTATGTCTACACAGCACTGGATTCTCGTTGGATTTTCAGCGAATTCAGTATTTTGAATCTGCCGAAAATCCGACTTTACTTATCGCTGTTTAGACTTCAATAGAAGATTCGTGCTGTTTACATCGCACAGGTTTTCTACCGAAGCCGGCGGAAGATAGAACATGTTGGGGACCACCTTAGAAATAGTGACCGCAATATAATGAATTTATGCTTATTCCTCAATAGAGTGTCTTGTTGAAGAGCCAAAAAAACATTGAACCTCAGGAAGGCAAGTTTAAATTTGCTGAGAGACACTGTTCACTGATCATTATTACTTTTTTTTTTCAAACGTAAGGATACTGATGGCAAATGAGATAATATCTTTAGATTATTATTGTGATAGGTATTTTCCTAATGAAAACAAAAGGTTAAGAAAAAGGAGAGAAACCAATGAAAATTAAAAAAATAAAGGGGGCAATAAATAATATAAAGAAAGCATAAAAGCTATCAAAACAAGGAGGCAATAAAGAAGCAATAAAAAGCTATAGGAAAAAAAATGCAGGTAACACAAAAGCAGCAAAGCTGGAGACTGATAAGCTTCTTGCAAAGGAGAGTAAAACTAACCTGAAAACAATCTTCACTTATATAGTACAAAAAGATTAAAAGTGAAAATGTTACATCTCTAAAAATAAAGAAGGAGGTATTGTAGTGGGTGATGAGGAGAAAGCAAATCTATCAAACATTTGTTTTAATTGTATTCATGGTCGAAAATGAAATTTTTGTTGCAAAAACATGAATAAGCTGTACATTAAATGTGTCGTGTCTAACCCAGAATAAAGTGCAGTTCAATTCAAAAGAGATAAAAATGGACAAATCACCAAGTATACATGCCTGTGTCCTAAGTGAATTAAGCAATGTTATACACAAAACCTTACTTATAATATTTACAGACTGGGTTTGTTCCACAGGACTGGCGCATGGCAATGGGGTGGCAATATTCGATAGAGGTGAAAAAGAAAGCCACTGAAATTTACCGACTGTTGTCGGTAAATTGTTTGAAGCTTTTCCAAGAGATGATATCCTGAAGTATCTATTTGAAAATAAATGTACAGCATGGGTTTATGAAGGATCGGTCCTGTCAAACTAATCTCATCAGCTTCTATAAAGAGGTTAGTTCTAGACTAGACCAAGCTGGATTGTTTGATGTCCTATAGCTTGATTTTCCTGAAACATTTGAAACTATGCCACATAAGAGGATTAGAAGTAAAGTGAGAGTGCTTGGATTGGGGTAAAATATTTGAAAGCGAGTAAGAAACTGACTTGGTGATAGAAACAGAGAGTTGTTATTAAGCGTACTTATTTGGATTGGGTCAGTTACCTGTGGGGTACCACAGGGATCAGGTATTGGGCCCTATTCTCTTTACTATATTAATTAATGACCTTGCAGAGGATTGCACAGTAGAATATCAATCTTTGCAGATAATACTAGATAATCCTAGAAGCAATTAACAAATAAGGAGACCGTATGATGTATGAAACAGCATAAATGAAAAAGTTGTTGCCAGCTCACAACTTACAAACAGATGGGTTGCACGGCTCCATGTGGTAGGCAGCCGAGGAGTAACATCAACAAAAAGGGTACGTGATCTAGCAATTCTTTGAAACTGAAGTCTTCCTTTATTCATCAATGGTTCAAAATGTGGCCCATCAAGACATGTGATAAAACGCTAATGCGTTTTGAGCGCAAGGCTTTTTGTCATAGCGTGGTCAGCACACAACATTATATATATTACAACTTAACACAAAACACTCTCACTTGTGATACACAACTGGCTTCCCTGCCCATAACTAGCAGCCAGAACAGTACGTCATTGTTCGCAGCCCGGGAGCGAGGCGAGCGCAAAAAGTCAAGTGATGTCAAAAGTGTCTGTCTCAAAGAATCACATAACTGTCGGACACCGGCACCTAGAGACCGGAAGACAGAGACAAGGTTGTTATGCTAATAACATCGCCGACGGGATCCAAAGACACTGACCGCACCAGTAAAGTTGCACGCAGAGGTAAGTATAACAGCCAGCAACATAAACACAAATGAAAATAGCAAAAAGAAATAATGAATAATAAAGACGCTTAAATAATTCTCAATAAAAAACACTTATAGTTTTTACAGAATACGGGATCGACTGTAATGAGGTAATAAGATGGCAATTATATCTACCAGTATCCAGATATTTGAATGATGACACTGCTGTCAATCATCAGTATCAATAATGAAAAAGAACCTCATTTCTAATATTTAGGCAAAAACAGTATCTAACGCAACTATCCATAAAGCCTCACAGTCTCGCAATTTGTAGCCGACATCACCACCATGTTTAGAATTCTGAACTCGTTCAATAGCAAATGCCTGGAAAAATCTGGTTTGATAGTCGGGCTGATTGATAAAGTGCCGTGCTGCATAGGAAATGGTTTTACCTGAAGGATTTTTAATACAGTTGAGATGTTCTAATATGCAATTTTTAAACTTTTTGATGTGCAACCCACATAATGTAATTTGCATTGTTTGCACTGTATAACATAAATGAATGAAGTTAATGAAGTTAATTTTATGTTGAACACCATGTATAGTAAAAGTTGAACCTGGCTGCACTTAATGGTGTGTTTTGCATGGATGTGATCCGCAAGGAAAAAAACCCAGCATGATGTAACCAAGATTGTGTGTTAGACTGTGAAGAAAATGTGTTTTTCGAAAGGATATTTCCCACATCTGGATACAATTCTGCATCCACTGTGAAGTATATCATTACGTGTTTCATCTTCAGATAAAATTGGCAAATACTTTATTACAATTTGTTTAATCTGGGAAAATTGAGCACTGTTATCTAATATCAAAGTTGCAAGTCCTCTGATTGATTTCTCTAGAAGAGAAAATAAGTTGTTGTTGTGGTTTATGATCAATATTATGACCTCATTACAATGCTCAATTGGGATAGCTTCGACATTTGAGATGATGGAATAGGCTTCCAATTGGAAGTCATTGTCATAAGTGCAGTTGCGCTTAACACGTGTTAATTCCCATACTGGTAGTGAGCGGAGCATATGTTTTGGATGGCTACTGTGATAATGTAGGATGGTATTACCCGATATCCCGTATGATAATTTTGAGTTCTAATTTTCTGATTGGAAACTCCTGTGAGCTTGAGATCCAATCATTTTATACAGTAGGTACTTGAACATTAAACGTAAATTTGAGATTAAGTGGTATATTGCTAAAAAAAATCAATAAAATTACTTATTTTATGTTGTGGACCCTACTAAATGAACAATAAATCATCAATGTATCTTCCATACCACTGGATGTTGTCTATCCGAAAAAATGTAAATTGCCTCCCACCCCAACATAACTAAATTTGCCAGGGAAGGGGAGAACTTAGATCCCACAGAAACTCCTTGCAATTCCAAATACAATTTATTGTTGTACAAAAAAAAAATTTTGGGGTCATAAGAAAGACTGTCACCAAATCTGAAAATATAGACTGAAGTCACATAGATGAAAATCTAAAGCAAGTTGACATCCAGCGTTATGGAAGTATACAATGATTCAATAATGCAGCCAAACCATCTGTAATGGGAGTACCACATAATAGTGCCCAGACCTCTAAGGACATCAATTGTGTCTCTTAAGAAGCCTGGAACTCTAATGACTAGAGGTTGCAAATGAAGATCCACCCAAACTGATAGTGCCTCACAAATGGACATTATCACTGCCATTATGGGGTGCATGGGTTTATTGATTTTTTTTGTACAATAAACCACTTAATCTCAAATTTACATTTACTGTTCAAGTATCTACTGTATCATTTTTGAATCTCCAGCTCACAGGAGTTTCCAACCGGAAAATTAGAACTCAAACTTACCGTACGGAGATCTCAAGCAATACCATCCTACATTATCGCAGTAGCCATCCAAAACATATGTTTCACTCAATACCAGTATGGGAATTAACATGTGCTAAATGCAATTGCACCTAGGAAAATGACTTCCAATGGAAGTCATTAAAAATCACCTCAAATGTCGAGACTATCCAAATTGGGTGTGCAACGAGCTCGTAAACCACGACGACAACTTATTTTCTTCCAGGCATTTGCTATTGAACGAGTTCAGAACTCTAAACTTGGTGGTGATCTTGCCTACAAATTGCAAGACCGTGAGGCTTAATGGATAGTTGCTATAGATACTGTTTATCTCCGGGGTCTAAATATTAGAAATGAGGTTCTTTTTCACTGTTGATACTGATGATTGACAGCAGTGTCATCATTCAAATATCTGGATACTGATAGATATAATTGCCATCTTATTACCTCATTACAGTCGGTCCTGTATTCTGTAGAAACTATATGTGTTTTTTTTATTGAGAATGATTTAAGCATCTTTATTATTCATTATTTCTTTTTGCTCTTTGTCATTTCCATTTGTGTTTATGTTGCTGGCTGTTATAGTTACCTCTGTGTGCAGCTTTACTGGTGCGGTCAGTGTCTTTGGATCCCGTGGGCGATGTTATTAATGCAACAGTGTTGTCTCTGTCCTCCATCTCTAGGTGTCGCTGTCAAAGTGTTGTGTGATTCTTTGAGATGGGAACTTTTGACATCACATGACTTTTCGTTATGCTGCGCTCCCGGGCTGCGAACAATGACGTGCTGTTCTGGCTCCTAGCTATGGGTGGGGAAGATCACAAGTGAGAGTGTTTTGTGTTAAGTTGTAATATGGGTATATTTATGTATGTATGTTATGTGGTGACCATGCTGTGAACTTGCGCTTGAAATGCGTCAGAGATCTATCACCTGTTTTGATGTGCCACGTTTTTAACCATTGTTGAATAAAGGAAAACTTCAGTTTTAAAGGATTGCTGGATCACGTACCTTTTTGTTAGTTTGATGCATGGATCTGATGCTGTGTGGATTTAATAAATTGGAGGCTTGGTTGTAGGTTTTGGATGGAAAAGTGGCAAATGAGGTTTAACATCGATAAAGGTTATGCACATGGGAAGGAAAAAGTCATGATTAGTTCGTAAACAGAAAAACTCTGGGTAAAATTAGCACGTATAAACTTGGAAATATTAGTTGACCATAACTTAACTGTAGCAGCCAGTGTCAGGCAGCTGTTGTCAAGTTAAATAAGATCATGGTATGTATTAAAAGAGGCATAGATGCACACTATGAGAATTTCTTTCTCCCCCTATAAAAATCTCTAGTAATAACACAAATGAAATATTGTGTACAGTTTTGAGGACCAGTGCACAAGAAGTATGTTCAAAGGCGGGCACCCAAAAATATGGGTAAACTACAATACTGAAAACATTAGTAAAATTAGGGTTATTTAGCTTAGAGAAAAGACTGTTTTTAGGTAACCTAGTAAATGTACAGATACATCAAAGGACTGTATATATATCTCTCCCATGATCCATTTATACCCAGAACTGTATCTTGAAAATAGGGGCATCCTCTACATCTAGAGGATACATAAACATAGAAAGAGATTCTTTACTGTAAGAGCAGTAAGAGTGTGTAACTGTCTGCCAGAGGAATCTTCAGCGGTGAACTCACTTATAGAGAAAAAAATTCTGCAGTAATTTATAAGTGAACTTAAACTATTCCCCCAAAAAGTACAACTTGTCCCGAATAAAACGAGGCCTCATACAACTGCGTCATTGAAAAAATAAAGTTACGACTGTTGAAACGCAAAGAGGCAACAACTAAAAATATGTTCTGGCCATTAACTACCTTTCAGGCATTCGGCTTAAGGGGTTAAGTTAGTTTGTGCCATGCTCTCTCAATACTATTTTGAGCTGTGCTGTTTTCTTTAGCCCTTAGGACAAGGAAGATATGAATGTTACATGTGACATACTGCATCACATATTATTAGTATTATTTTCTATGGAAAGAAGTTTCAGCACTCATTATCTGAGCAAGATTGTAATACTCCATGTCGCCATTTAGCAGTTGTGTGTTTTGGCTAATACCGTACAACATTATGAAAGAACTACATGACAACACACTGCCGGTGTCTTTACTGCAAAGCTATATTCTAAGTGGCCAAGGATCGAGACTAAAAAATCTGAAAATCTGTAATTAAAAGGAATGAATTCATTAAATTAATACTTTTTTAGAATAATTAGCACTTTCAGTGTTTGTGTGATAGTAATGGCAATTAAGCTTTCAGTGCTAGCCTTTGTGTCAAAGTAAGCAGGATATTTAGAGGGTTTTTAGCTAATTAATATTGTTATCACTTTTTGACTGCTAGCTAAAATTATTTGGATGCTTTCTAGAAACCTGATGCTGACAAATATCAAGTTGTGAAAATCTTCCATTTTAGGCCACTTTTTTCATTGTCTAGCCAGTCGGAGCCCTTATAGTCTATATAAGCAATAATCTAAATGTAAACAACAAAAATATATGATATGCAAGCATCTATACACTTTTTACAAAATTATCCAATGGGAAAATTTTTAAAAAAATTTTTTTCCCAGCAAAAGCTTAGAATTTACCCCCTTCTTTTTTTTTTTACTCGTATACAGTACATCAACTGTATGCTGTCGATCAAAAAAGTGGGAGAAAAGTATTCTTTTGCCCTGGCTAAAAGAGCACACTTTTCTGGATGGATTCTAGAGACCCCGAACTAACATACCCCCGTTACAACTACGTGCATCCCTCTTTAGGGGAAATTTAAAATAATCAACTCCAGGCATTGTTCCCTTGCCCCCCATGACTTCATTTAAAAAAAACCATGCCTATGAAGTTTAATGGAAAAAAATTTGCTTCTGAGCAATAGGGGTGGCGAGCGTAAAAAATTCTAGTTTTAATTTAAAACCAAAACCGTAGTGTGTTCGGGTTTGAGCTTTAAAAAGATTTTGAACCCCTTTTAAAGGGCGATGGGGGGATGATGTCAGGTTAATTTTTAACCATACATGAGGGGGCCGTTTTACCACCATAACAGAAACTGGATACTTGGGAAAAACTTAGTAAGAAAAAATTGGGGAAAAAAATTTGGGCAAAAAACTTTTATTCCTTTCAATGGTAACTAAAAGAGAGGGCAGCTTGCAAGCAGGGGCTTTCTATAGAAGGGGCACGGCCGCATCCGGGAGGCCAAAAGCCCTTTGAAAAACAGAGGAGGGTGTGGAAAAGTGTGTTTTTACAATTACTGAACCCCCAAAAAATGCAAAAAAAAAGAACTTTTGGACACAAGAGTTTTTGCAAACCCGCACCTGTATAAATATATTCATGTATATGAGAGTTTGTTGTTAGGAGCCTTTAAAGTCAAATAACACTTCTGGGGGGGGAAAGATGCAGCCATCATACCTGTTTCCCCGAAAGTAAACAGCGCCCAACATTCTTTTTTACCCCCCAAAAGTCCCATAGTCTTACTTTGGGGGGTATGTCTTTTATTGGAAAAAAAAGCTTTTTTTGTTTTTAACCTAAAAAAAACATTTAAAAAACCTGAACGTAGGGTATTCACCTAAAACAGTTTATAAAAGCTCCAAAGAATGTCTTTTTTACACCCTATCATGCGGTATTTCCAGTATAATATTAAAACAATGAAAAAAGTAAAAAGAGCATCTGAAAAGTTTTACGGGAAGATAAAACAGATTTGTTCCAGAAAACCCATGTCATAAATTTTCCGGGAAATCATCATAAACACCCCCTAGGGTTTCCGTGGATTTTCTTGGATTTTCCATTTCGCTGAATATTGGCCCATATCCTCTGGGTAGCAACAGCATGCCTGAAATGAGCAGCTTGCCCGGGTGCCAGCTCCAGTGCTTTTGCAACGCAGGTGTCAGTGATCTTTTCCAAAATTCTTCCCCCAAGTTCCAATCTCTGGCGTCTGGCTTCACAAAGTTCCCACGTACATTTTTTCCATTCGGTTTTTAATGTAGTATTGATTTTCCGCCCAGATAGTCCTTGAAAAGGCTTGTTAATGGCGATATCCAGAGTCTGGAAAAAAACCCTCATCCCGCAGAAACATATTTGGTTTTTTCTCCGCCAAAAGGAAGTTTTCATGTTTTTGGCGCGGTGTGTGCTGGGATCCCAGACAGCACCCCTTTTTTTTTCCCCTCCAAAAACACGGCAAACATTAAAAACAATCCATTCCCAAAAACAAATTGTGTGGCCCAGGCTTTTTTATTTTCCAACACAAAAGCCGAAACCACTCATTCTTGGGCCTTTCTTGCCCTTTGCAATGAGTACGGGGTTTTCTTTTGTGCCCTCCCCCGACAATCGCCAAAAGCAGGTGAAACCTGCACTTTCTAAGCGGTGGAGGGAACTACCTGAGGAGGCACCCTTGATCAATGGTGTTTTGACTGTTTGGGCCCTTGAGTGTTTGGCCCCATGAACACGGAAATTTCTCCATGGCGATCATTTTGCAAAACTGTATTTGAAATTTAAAGTCATCCACAAACTTCTTGTAGGCAAATTCCGTTTAACAATCTCAACATCTTCCACCTAAAGAGGGTTGTGGATCTTCTAAAAGACAGGTCTAACTTCAAAAAAAGCTATACCCAGCGTAGGGTTGAATTGTTCAGGAGAATTCAAACTGTGGTCCCACGAAAGGGAAAATTCCGGGAATCGAGCCTGGTCACCACCAATTTTTGCTCCCGCTGAAAACCACTCGACCGGGTTTTTTCTGGGTCTTATACATTGGTTCCGACCACATCCAATCTTCGTTTTTTTTACCCTTTCCCGCTCTCCCTTTTTCATCAGGTTAGTGTATTCGCATCCATTTTTGGACCAGTCAGTGACCCAAACTTTTTCTCCTCCCCGAAAACTCCACTACATTTTTGTCCCAAGTTTCCCCCGACAATCACTTTTTTTTTACTCCCGGGGTAGCCTCCTTTTCCCCACTAAACCCGGAAGCGCTCATGTCTGGGGCAAAAATATAGCGTGGGGTAAAGCATTGCTTTTGGTTCCATCACAGCTCCCATCGGTTACACCCCATACAGATCCCAAAAACGCCCCATAATGCCCCCCATAAGAGATTATAGGCGGTATATGGCCCCCATAGGCAGTATAGGGCCCCATGGATATAGGCAGCTGTGGGCAGGGAAATGGGCCCGGCTGTAGGGGGGTATAGGGCGGTTGGCAGCTGTAGGCGGGGATGGGCAGGCGTAGGAGGGTATGGGGGGGGCTGTGGGCAGGTATAGGCACTGTGGCGGTATGGGGCCGGCTGTAGGCCTATAGCAGCTGTGGGCGGTATGGGGCCCCGGCTGTAGGCGGGGGTGGCCTTTGTAGGCGGTATAGGGCGGTTAGGGTGGGGAAATTCGCCGGCTGAGGCAACTAAGGCACTGTGGGCAGGTTAAGGAAAGGATAGGTACTGTAGGCGGGAAAAGGCAGACTGTAGGCAATAATATCAAAAAAAAAAAACAAACAATCACTTACCTGGTCCCCGCGCTCCGTCTCCCCGCGCTCCCCCGCTCGCTCTATCTTCTTGGGCACGGCAGGTGACATAACAGGCCCCCGCACCGAGGGGATGCTCCGCTGCGTGCCGAGGGGCTCCGGGCAGTCCCAGTCTGGGGCGCCCCCGAAAGGCCCGCGGGAGGGGGCGCTCGCTCTGTGCCCCCCCCGGGTATCCCTTCACCCCATAGCGCCCGAGGGTCCATATAGGTGAAGGAATGCGGATATTCCCGGGCCCCCGCACGCCCACATGTGCCTTATCAGCATTCAGTGATATTACTACATTTACTTTCGGGGGACGCCTTTCATTGTCGACCTCCCCAAACCCCCGAGTCTTATATCGGGGGTGCTTACTATTGGGGGGAACACGGACTAATCCCTAACTATTCTTTTTAAAAAGGGAAAAAAATGTTCTAACTAAGAGCATCTGTAATACAGAGAGTGAATGAAAATTGCATCAAAGGCAATACATGAAATTATAACAGGTCATGTGATTTTAGCAGCCAAAAAGCCCCACACCTCAGGGTTATATTTTTGACAATCCTGTGCTCTGCACTGTTGGGGGCCGAAAAATCGAAAGGTGATTGTATGCCCCAAAAGTGTAGAAAACCCTGAAAACAAAAAGAAAATGGCAGGGCGAACTAGAATTAGAATTTACCTGAACGAACAGTAAAATGTTTTGGTTTAGTTTGAGATCTAAAAATTTAAGAATTCACTGAACTTAACTTTCTGAACAGTTAATCAATACTACTTTCAGTCCAACAATTGGAAACACCAAAGAAACCCCAACGATTGTCCTTTTGGGAGGTGTTTAAAAAAAACTAACATCATATTTTCTAACTCTACTGGAATGTATGGGGCACTCCTGGAAAAAGGGGAGGCCTCCTAGTCTCCTGATTTATGTCTGTGGCACTGGGGAAATGCATGATGAAACACTGTCCTGATGTCTGGCTACATAAAGAACGGTCGTGGCACATGTAGAATATATAGTCTAGAGTTTTCCCTCATGATTAGCTTTTCTGTACCTGACATTTCTGCACCAACGGCCCTGTCCAATGGCCAGTATACAAACCTCTGGCCCACACCCTGCCTCACAGCAGCTATAGGTTCTTGAAGTGATTTACCCTTAAGTGTCCCAGAAAGATAGGTGATGCCACATCTGCAACATGATTGTGAGCTCTCACTGATGCTCACTTTGTAAAGTAGGCAAGTATACCTAAAATGCACTTTTTCCACTGTGTTACGTTGTCAATGACTGCACATATATGTATATATTTTTATCTTTGGAACATTTGGTATATGGAACTTACTACATATTTGTAATGGATGAGCAGGTAGAGCGGGTAGTGGACCCACTGGACGACTGCCGGGCTAGCGCCAAGGGGGTGTAGATAAGCGGCCGTTGGGCATCTTCACAGAGCCTTTGATGGTAAGGATGGCTTTCCCCGACAGCCGCCAGGTGCGACCTCAGAGCAGTCCCCAGCAGTGGCAGCTGACCAGAAGTGCCAAAGCTAGGCACCAACATAATAGGAACAAAGATAAAGCAGACTCGGTATAGATATGTGCAAGTACAAACAGACAAAGACAGGACAAAACGGATGCCAAACAGGAGGATTAAACGTAAGGCAAAGGAACAATACAGACTGGAAACAACAAGAACATAAGCAGAGACTTAAGCTAAACTCAGGCAAGGAACCAAGCAGGGCTGTGGAGTCGGAGTCGGAGTCAGTGGCTATTTTGCAGGAGTCGGAGTCGGAGTTGTCATAAAAGGGACCGACTCCGACTCCCAAAATATATAATAAGTTGGTCCAGTTAGTTTGATGAAGTGCAAAGAGCAAGAGGAGTTGGGTCTTGCCAGTGCTACTGCTTCCATATCTTCAGCCTTATCACATGAGGAGTGTAATTGATGACATGGAGCAGGCAAAGCGCTGCCCCAGGGGAAATGATTCTGCTCCCATGGCAAACATTCAGCAAAAATTTTTCACCTATTTTCAAAGAGGTAGAAGAGTCCAACCATTCATCAAAACTGACTGTGGCTGAGGCAATTCCTTTATACCCTGACATTGTTAGAGATGTTGCCCCTGTGGTCACCACTTTGCCACCAACCCAAGTTAGTGTAGAGAGGCCGTTCTGTAGCCTGGAAATAATGAGTTCAGATGTGAGGTCATGTATGCAGGATCTGATGGAGGCAATACTATTTCTCAGAGCAAATTCAGAGACTTCACAAATGTTCCTGCAGTGTTTTGCATATTTACAATTTTTTTGGTGTCCTAAAGTCATATCCAATAAATATATTTTACACTGACAAGCAAAAGGGTAACAATGGTTTGAACTTGTGACTTTCAGGCTCCATATCTCTCCATCCACTACAGCTTTGTACATGAGGCTGCTGTAATTGTATATACAGTCATCTGACCCATATTATACATAAATTTGACTTGCAAGTATTAAGCATCTGCTTAGTTACAATTTTGCTCCTAAAAATCAAAATGTTAAGTTTTTATTATTTTGTTAGTATTTAGGAAATCCACCTTTGGTTTTCAATACTGCCTGAATCCTTCTGGGCTCTGAATCAGATTCAAGCATATCTTGACCAAAATCTGATCCCAGGTCTCTTCTACACATTCCCAATGTTGGTGCAGACTGGGCTTGGATACAAAGACAGCTTTTTCTTCAACTCTACTAACAAGTTTTCAAAAGATCAAAACAGTGTTACCATTTTGCTTGTCAGTGTCTGTTCTACCTAAATAGCTTGATTATTGTATCATAAGGTGATAAACAGCCTGATGTTACCATTTTACTACAGTAAAGTTATCACTTAAACATGCGCCATGTATGAAGGAGTCAGGAGTCGGAGTCGGGAGTCGGAGGTTTGGTAAATTGAGGAGTCGGAGTCGGGTCTTTGGCTTGCTGACTTCACAGCCCTGGAACCAAGGCACGACCAGGGCAAGAACACAGGCAGAGAACAAGGCAAGGAAACTCAGACAAAGACACAGACACAAGCAGACCAACAGAGACTAACCAAATATAGAGGATATCACAAGGACACAAACAAGACAGCGTGCGCACACCAGACTGCTAACAAACAAGACGAGAAACTACACAGCAACAACTACACACCATGAGCCACTAACAAAACAACATGCAACAACAACAACAAGGATCAGGCAGGGAGTGTAGGGAGAAGCAGGCTTATAAACCCACAGCTGGAAGGGGATTGGCAGAGGAAGCCCAACCCTGCTGCACACTGTGGGAATAAAGGAAGGGAAGATGTGGCCGCCGCCCTCTATAGAGACAGGGAAACAGGGCAGCAGCCAAGATGGAGGAGCAGCATGGCCAGCATGGGAAAAGCAGCACAGCAACCACAGGTGGGAAGCAGCAGCGATAGGAACGTACACAGTGACAGCAGAGGCCATGGCGAAGGACACGAACGCGGCACGGACCGTGACAATATTTAACTATTTTAGTCATATGGTTTGGATTATTTTACCATAGTAATATTCATAATCCAAACATGCATTACAGAGTAAATGTATTCTATATATAATACACAAATGAGCACTATATTACTGTTATAAACTATATAAACTACAGTAAATAGATTAAATGATAATAAAAATGACAAAGGATTTTCATGTATCATAGGCTAGGTAAAAAAAAACTCATCAGTGACTTGTGTTTTTCAAACACAGGTGATTTAGATTTTATACAAAGGACCAACACATACCATAGTGCTGCATGCAAAAGACTACATTTATATATCAGACAGAGAAATACTATTCAACAAAACACTTAATCGCCTTTTACTTCACTCTCAGATGTTCACCAGTAAGCCTTTAAAACTGGCTTCCTCTCCTGTGTTTCTCTATATTATACCACTGAAATAACACACTTAGGCTGCATATATTAATTACTTATTTCTTATTTATTTTCTAGCAATACACTTAATCCTTGTAACCAAATGGCAAATAAACAGAAATAGAACCTGTTTGTACCTCATCATCAAAACCACATAAGCCCAACTAAGATATATGGGGGAGGGCATACCCATAATATAGTATGATATAAATGCCAGGTTATACAACATATGTCAGAGAAAACCACATTCATAAATGTATACCTAGGACTAATTAAAAGGTATACCTTTATGAATATATCATTAAAACCTAAATACAAGGACAAAAAACTAAAGCAATCCCTACACTTATTCTTAACAAACAGTACTACCACTACCTAGCCAATTAAAGCGGGGTGACCACCCCAAGTAGTGGTAATACTGTTTGTTAGGGATAAGTGTAGGGATTGCTTAATTATATGGATTTATTTGATTGTTTGCTCTCTAGGAGTTTTTGTATGACTGTCGTATCAGGTTTATTTATTCCTGTTAGGTTATCAAATGGTATATTTATAGGGTATTTCATTATATTTATAGTATATTTCTGTTTGGACACTTTTTTGCATTATCGTTGGGCACTTTATAGCTTTGTTGTAGGGCAATAGTAGAATTCGATAGGTTCCTGGTGTGGCGGGATGAATTCCGCTTTAATTGGCTGGGCAGTGGTAGTACTGTTTGTTAGGGATAAGTGTAGGGATTGCTTTATTTTTGTCATTGTATTTAGGTTTTAATGATATATTAATAAAGGTATACTCTTTTATTGGTCCTAGGCATTTTTTAATATGGTTTTCTCTGTTTGTACCTCAGTCAGAATTGACATGTCAATTCTTGGAACCGATCCAAAAGACGCAATGAGGCACGCATCAGTGATCACTCGTGTGAACGCCAATGCGTGTCTCATATTAAAAGCAATGTAAATCACATTGCTTTTTATTAGATGTGTGTTTGGGTCCGTTTGGGAACATACCCTTAAGCTGAAGAGCTGATAACTGCACAACCTAGCTGCATCCCGCAGCTGCGACATTTCGCAGTCTGCATTAGTTGCTCCCTAGTTTTTCTTTAACCTCATACCCTATTTTCACTAAAGCATCCCTGTTATAGCCACGTTCTACACATTTTTCTATTAATTTTAACATCTGATTATAATGATAGTCATCAGAACAGATGCATCTCGCCCTTATAAATTGTCCTCTTGGTACATCATCAAACAATTGGGGGGAGTGATAACTAGTTCTATGCAATACATTATTTCTTTCAGTCAGTTTAGTAAACAACATAGTACTTAGTTGTGGTGTATTTATATTTTTACTTACCTCAACATCCAAAAATTTAATTTTGTTCTGCTTTCGTTCATTGACAATGAGATCAAAGGATTGCATTTGTTTATATAGTCACGAAATTGCATTGCGCCAGAGAATGAAGACATCATCAACATATTGCAACCAAGTTATGATATTTTTGGCATATACAGATCTATGGATAAACATATTTTCAAAATATGTCACATACAGATTTGTTACACTTGGAGCTACTGGAGGTCCCCTGTAGCTGCAGATACCACGAGTCTTCAAATCAAAAATAATTATTTTTTAACACTAGATCTAATAAGGTCACGTATCCTATGATAAAGCCTCACGTACAGCTGTGCAACCCTCTTCATAGGGTATGTTAGTATATAAGCCTTTCACATCTAGTGTGCAGAACCATCTAGTTTCAGTGCAATCAATCTCCTGAATTATTTGTAAAGACTTATGAATTTTTGGAACAAAATATATTATTGGGGTATGTGGATTTTTAACTATTAATACATCTTTTATGCTCTGGAAATTATCCTCATCTCATAAGCCTCCTCTGTTATTTCAGCAACAATTTTTTTGTACTCATAAGTAGGATTTTTTTAATTTTTTGATTTACCGCCTCATCATTTTAATGGGAATCTGCTTCTTTTATTTAGCTGGATTCTATTTCTGTTTATTTGCCACATGGTATGGGTACAAGGAACAAGTCTATTGCTGTCATATAAATAAGAAATAAGGGCGACATGCATGATTTTTGGCACCCAGGCGCAATTTTTTTGCACGCTTTGGTAGAATAGAATGTGTCTGAATCTATGAACCTGTTCTACTGTGGGGCATAGATTTAGCGCTTTCTAGTTACAAACCAACACTTCTGGCTCAGGTAAACCACTTCTAAAGTTGTTTACCTTTTCTTTTCCAGCAGTAATGGGGCTCAATTATACAAAAGTCAAGTCACACATGTGTAGCTTCATACAGTTGTAGTGCGACACGCCTCCAGCATCTCAGGCACATTACAAAGTGCCGCAGGTGCAGACAGTTAATTGAATCAACACTATGATCCTGTGACAAGACTAATCTGGACAGGCTTTGGCATGAGACTGCTGGAGTAGAGAGTTTAGCCTTTAAAGGGGTTGTCTCGCTACAATGATTGGGTTTTAATTAAAAGATCTTTAAAAAACAAGCAGCTTTGCAATATATGTCCATTACAAATGTCCTATTGATTTTTAGTTATCCCTGGTAGTAGGAGTGCATCAGCTCCTCAAATCACTATAGCCACGGACCTGTTGATTTTTCTCTCACTGGCTGCCAGTGCTGGTGCCTAATCAGCTTCTCAATACAGGTAGGAGCACAGAGCCCCCTCCCGCACAGTATTAGGGCACTTGTGATGCTTTTGTAGGGGAGGGAGGAGGAGGGCTCTGGCTTCTGTGTCTGTGTAGCTGTGCTGTCTGCATTAACCCTGTGTGTGCCTGCTCCCTCCTGCTCTCTACACAGATTGAGGAGAGCAGAGGTGAGGCTGATCTGTGGTCAGTACGATGTGAAAGCAGTGAAGTGTGTTACTATAATCATGATGTGTCTTTGGAGTTTTGACTATTCTAATAGAACAGATCAGGGGGGCATGTGAACGGTTCATATCTCTCCCTGCTCTGCTTTATTAGTGACACATCCTGATTATAGTAACTCACTTCACAGCTGCCCTGTGTCTGTTCTGATGGGAGGACAGCACAGAACAGTGTGTTTGTTGTTGCTTGAGATGTCTGTGGAGATTTGTATGCTAAGCAGGGGGTATAGGAACCTTTAGAAGTTACTGCAGTCGGAGGAGGAGAGCTGTCTGTGTGCTGAGGGGAGGGGGGAAGGTGGAGAAGAAGAGGCAGACAAGAAGCACCACCCCTGAATTCAAAAATCCTATGGTGCCAGACACACTGAGGTAGGCTTAAAACCTATAGTGAGACAACTCCTTTAAGCTTACACTGCTAACTAATAATATCCCTTAACTAGAATAAAGTAATAAAAAAGGTTTAACAATTGTGAAGTTAATAGAATTATAGAAATACTTTGGTAGTTCTTAAAACTTAAAGGAGTTGTCTCACTACAAGGACTGCATTTTATGTTAAAGATCTTGCAAAAACAAGTCACTTTGCAATATATGTCCATTAACATTGTCCTACCTATTCTGAGATATTCTCTCTTGTATGGGCTGCATCAGCTCCTCAGGTTGCTATAGCTACAGACCTGTTCAATCTCTCCTGATAGGTTGCCAGCACTGGTTGCTATAGCTACAGACCTGGCTTCTACTGCAGCCTAGTAGAAGCCAGTAAACACGCCCCTGAATTTAAAATGAGACAAAGAAAACAGGACTGAGGTAAGATGAATCAATGTAGTGAGACAACCCCTTTAAATTCAGACTGTAGCTTACACTGAAAACTATGGCACTAATTCCTCTGTAGATTTCAAACCCACGATGTGGCAAAAAAAGGACATTTCTTCTTTGATGCCGAATCGGCTTAGATACCAAGTCAATCAGCTAAAACGTAGATCAGTGCGCTTATCAATAGGTAGCATAAAACAGGGGCATGCCTCCTCACTACACCAGGCCACCAGTACTAAGAACCACTACTGTGTTTCTGAGAAAATCTAGTTTAAAAATGAGCTAGAAATGGGAAGATTAGTCATCTGGAAGGCAAATATAAAAAGGGAGAGGCATATTAATAGAGCCCAGTGGGGCAGGAGAAACTGGTGTGGAGCCGCCTACATGATGATTGTTCGCAGATCCTTTTCTGTGAAATGCTGCAGCATTGTAGGGTAAATCATATGGTAGCTGGTTGTATACGGCTCCAGATAGGTTCCCTTTAAACAAGAGCATCTACTGTATAAGGCAACGATACAAAGCACCGAAAGATGCTCTGTTTTAGAAGTTATGAGTCATAAACCTGCTGCTGGTGGATTTTTGTTTCTACGGATAGCTTTGATTTCCTTTGTTGCACTTAGTTACAGGAGGATTAAGAGGATAGGAACATATGTCAGATATTAAATGGAGGAAATCAGTGACAAGGGAATCTAAATTTTACATAGATATATGCAGAAAACTCTGGTAAAACCGAGCTAATAGTTTGAAAATGTTTCTAATAAAATAAAGTGGTTTATTTAGAAAACATATATAGAGATCTAATTTGCCATTAATGCAATTGGGAGTAATCGTTTTAGTAGGTACCATGCCATAGCTTTCGTATGACTTCTTGTAGGAAATACAATAGGAAAATCTTATTTTTGTTATTTTGTGCAGAGCATTGGCTGCATCAGTGTTATGTCTCATGTCATACATGACCAGTAAGTAGAGACAGGCGGAAGTACCTGGAAGTAAAACAAAACCTCTGATTCTGTCATCTGTGCCTATATCTATGTCTTTGGACATTTTGTTTAATATAGATTCTATGCGTTTTTTTGTAAATATTGATTTAGTCACCCATTTTCGAGACAGGTGCAGGTCCCAGAGGACCCGCACTTATTAGTCTTTCTTGCAATTCCTATTGATATGCCATGAATATCTGAGATGGGAAAACCCTTATTTTTTAAAGTAGTAAAGCTAAATGAAAACTTCAAAAATTTGGTATCTCCTTCAGCTTACAAATGGTCTCAGGATACAATAATTTTAGTATGCAATGGTCTTTCCTAGGATATTGCAAGTTGAGTTTGGTTTCACGATGCAGTGTCCCAGACATGGATCCAACCAATTATCATGAATGTTCTACTTGTAAAACCTCTGTATTAGTGACATGCAGTAATCGGCAGTCTAGTAGTGCCCCTCTACAGTACATTGCGGTACTACATGTCCTGTACTGCTTTTTACATGTTCCAGGATGAGAGGCTCCTTTGGACAATAGGGGCAACATGTATGAACCGGACTGCACCAAGAGTCTGGCGTCTTTTCAGCCCGATGTCAGGCACAGCCCCTTTTGCTATAGTTTTAATTCACCTGCACGCCAATATCAGGCGTATTACAGAGCGCCCGCAGCACTTTGTATTGCATCTGATTTCGGGGCGTGTGGGAGGCAGGACGCACTAGAACCATACAAAGCTATAGATTTAGAGCTTCAGTGCGGTAAATCTAGGTGCATTACTGCTGGAACAGGTAAACCACTTTCAAAATGGTTTACCTGAGCCAGAAGTGTCGTGTTAGCGCTAGAATGCGCCTGATTTATGATCCGCATTCTATACTATTGTAATGCGCATAAAAATTGGCGTCTAAGCGCCATAAATTATACATGTCGCCCTAGGCGAGGGTCCCATTAACTTTTTTTCCGGTACATTGTATATAAGGTACATGACCCTAATAAGCTCCAGTACTCAAAATAGAAAGTGATTTCCAGGAGCTCTTTCTGACTGTTATATGGAAGGATGTGCTTTATCTGTTACAGGCCACATTCACACGTGTTTTTTGCACCCGTTCGTGGTATCAGTTGGGATATCACAAAATTTTATCCCAACGGACACTGTGACAGGGCCATGACTGGCCTATTGATGTTGCTAAATAGGGTAAACGTAGTTTAATTAGGACTACATTTGCCCTGTAGAAGTCTATGGGCCTGTTGTGGCCTTTCAGCTGTATTCCAAACAGGAGCCAGAAAGATGTGAATGGGGACTTAATTGTTAGCCTTTTTTTCTTTATTCCTCATTATGCATTATGTTGGGTGACATTTTGCAATCTTCAGTTAACAAATTTGCCATAAGCAAGATATAGTACAAAAATGTTTATAATACACAACTTGTATTCATCACTGCTAAAAAAAACCCCATAAATATACACATACATGTATAAACCACCTTGACTACATTAAAAAAACGCATAAAGGACTCCTAATCAGTAATCATATCAAATTCGCTTGCAAACTGTATTAGATGACTCTCATAGAACAATGATTGGACGGCTGCCCCTTATAAAGCTAGCAACCTTCTATATGCTTAAAGCTCAATATTAATTAATTATCTCCATGGTATGGACAAACATTCATCTCACTTCCTTAAATAGAACAGTAAACACTAGACCAGTCGCCTTAGAAAACTATCCACCGAAGGAAAGTGATTTGTTATCTGTCTGCTCAGCACTAGCTTGGGCCTGCCTGAATAGTAATTGGTATATAGCAATTAGATCCAAGGTTCTGAAGAATTAACTATGACCCACTGCAGATGAGCCATAGAACGGGTCCTGCTTGCTGAACTAAAATTGTGTCCTTACCCCTCCCCTACGTTGCGCCACACCCATGGCATCATCAGAGGTTAGGCCAACGCCCGATCATTTTTCTATAGGAGTTCTGTAATACAGCATTTGATATGTACCTAAATAAACAATTATGCATATATGTGAATATTATTTTATTTTTTAGCAGTGACTAATAAAAGTTATGTATTATAAATAGTATTGTGCTAGAGGAAATAAGTTGAAGCTTGCCTATGCCAAATTTGTTAATTTATGTATGGTATACTCTACTTTTAGCACATTAGTCCATTTATGTTGCAATATGTTTTGGGGTCTTGGAACCAATTACCGGTTTTTCATAGAGTTATGGTTTCAACAAACAATGACATCCCTAAACCCCTTACAGCTGCAGCCAATTTTGGCCTTTCTGACAGAGCCCCATTTTTTTAATCTGACATCTGTCACTTTATGTGAGAATAACTTTTTGACACTTTTACCTATCCATGTGATTCAGAGATTGTTGGCTTTTGGAACGTAGATTTTGGTGGGTACCATGTTTCATTTGCAAAGCTCCCAAAGTACCAAAACAGGTGAAACCTTCCAGAAGTCGCCCCATTTTGGATTCAACCCCCCCCCCATGGATCCCATCTAGGAGTGTTTGTGCATTTTGTTGTTCCATACTTTTGTTAGCATTGGGCCATGAAAATGGGGGGGGACACAGTACTTCCATTGTTTTTTGTGCTTCAATTTTACAGCGTTCGCCGTGTGGTATGAATGACATAATAACTTTACTATGCAGGTTGGTACAATTACAAGAAAATAAATTTTATATTTTTTTCAGTTTTACTACTTTTACACAATAGAAGTGCGTTCATAAAAAATAGCATTTTTATGTCGTCATAGTCCGACAGCCATAACTTTTTTTTTTCTGTATACAGAGCTGATTATGGGCTTGTTTTTTGCGGGATGAGTTGACGTTTTTATTGGTACCATCATCGGGTGCATATTAAGGTTTTTGTGAGGCGTCTTGAACAAAATACAGCAATCCTGGTAGTGTTTTTTATTTTTAGCTTTTACAGTGGTTACCATGCGGTATAAATGACATGCCAGCTTTACTCAGCAGGTCAATACGACTACAATGATGCCCAATTTGTATATTTTTTTATGTTTAACTGCTTTTACACAATAAAAAAACTTTTATTCAAAAAGGAAAACAAATAGTTGCATCGCCATAGTCTGAGAGCTGTAACTTTTTTTTTTCTGTGTATGGAGATGTGTAGGGGCTTGGTTATTGCAGGATGAGTTGATATTTTTATTGGCATCATTTTTGGGGGAACTGATATCACTGATACAATAGAGATCAGTACCAAGCAGAACATTGAAGTACATTGAATAAAAGAGGACCGAGTACTGAGCCTTGGAGTACACCACTTATAACCGGGGACCATTCAGAGTAAGAATCATTTACCACCACTCTCTGTTTACAATCCGGTAGCCAGTTTTTAATCCAGTTGCACGCTGTTATCTCTAATCCCATATACTTTCATTTGCCCAACAGACGCTTATGTAATAAAACTGTACATGGCCGAAATCAAATGTTAAGACTCCCGAAGTTGTACCGATCTGTATATAAAATGAACAATAATATGGGGATAACGAAAAAAAAAAAATTAATTCAATAAATTCATTTTTATTTCTTTATTTTTGTTACACCAATACTATTTATCTTTGGCTAACTAAAATAAAGAAATAAAAATGAATTTATTGAATTTTTTTTTTTTCGTTACCCCCATATTATTGTTCATTTTATATACAGATCGGTACAACTTCGGGAGTCTTAACATTTGATTTCGGCCATGTACAGTTTTATTATAGATTGCATTAGAAAACCCATAAGAGCGTCGCTCGCTCTCCCATTGGTCCAAATAACTGCGCCTCTTTTAAGTTAGCCAATCACAAACAGAGCTCGCTCTGCATTTCTTTTCCCCTTTGAACTCTATGCGTAGGTAGCTCCGCCGCTGATTGGCTAAGCTGGACGTGCCCCTCTTCTCTCCAACCAATCACAGTACTAGAATATTTCCCATAGACAGTAATAACTTTTAGGGCGCCCTTCTATCGCACCCTTCTTTCTCCATTCGAAATAGACGCACTACATATGATTGGTGGATTCATATCTGCCGCCTGGGCTCAACCAATCAGCTCTTTTCTGCCTTTTTTACTGTATTTTGAACTGTCCACCTTTTCATTTGATTGGTCCATACTTCTCCATAGCTTATAATGGGTCCCTGTCGCTCCTATTCTGATTGGCTGTTTTTTGCCGACCAATGAGTAGAGCTTACAGAATTTGAATTACTGTATTTCCCGGAAATTCTCTATATCCCAATTCCCGATGTAGCGCCGATCTTGGCGACAAACGCGTTGTTAGTGATTTGATTGATTTATGTTTATAGAAGGTTTCAGCTCTTTTTCAGATAATATTTTACACTTAAGAAAAAAAATTTTTTTATTCATACTCCATGCCGCACGGCGTTGCGAGCCGAGATTGCATTGTCCCGATCGCTGAAGATCGCTCTCCATTGACTACAATGGGACAAGTAGCTCGCGCTCTGATTGGCCGAGATAGCCAAGCCTCCGCTAGCTCAACCAATCAGCTCTTTTCTGCATTTTTACTGTATTTTGAACTGTCCCGCCTTTGATTTTGATTGGTCAATACTTTTCCATAGGTTTTAATGGGTCCCTGTTCTGATTGGCTGGTTTATGCCGACCAATGAGAATAGCTTACAGAATTTGAATTGCTGTATTTCCCGGAAATTTTCCCCTATAGTCGCTAATTCCTGATGTTGCGCCGTTCTCGGGAAAAGCTTATTTAATTTTTATTTTTTTTGAAGGTTTCAGCTCTTTTTCAGATAATATTTTACACTTAATAAAAATGATTTTTTTAATCATACTCCATGTCGCACGGCGCTGCGAGCCGAGATTGCATTGTCCCGATCTGGCTATAGACTACAATGGGAGAAAGTAGCTCGCACTCTGATTGGCCGAGATAGCCAAGCGCCCGCTACTTCAACCAATCAGCTCTTTTCTGCATTTTTACTGTATTTTGAACTGTCCCGCCTTTGATTTTGATTGGTCAATAATTATCAATAGGTTTTAAATGGGTCCCTGGTCGCTCCTATTCTGATTGGCCAGGATTCCCCAAGCCCCCGCTAGCTCAACAATCACCCTTTTTCTGCATTTTTACTGTATTTTGATCTGTCCTGCCTTTTATTTTGATTGGTCAATACTTCTCCATAGGTTTTAATGGGTCCCTGTTCTGATTGGCTGGTTTATGCCGACCAATGAGAATAGCTTACATAATTTGAATTACTGTATTTCCCGGCAATTTCCAAGATCCTAATTCCTGATGTTGCGCCGTTCTAGATTTTTGGAAAGTTATTTATTTTATTTTTTTTGGAAGGTTTGAGCTCTTTTTCTGAGAATGTTTCACACCTAATAAAGGCATTTTTTTTTTGTATTCATACTCAATGCAGCACGGAGATGAGCGCCGAGATTTCTGTTGCGATCTTCTATGTTTCCTCTCATGTTCCGTTCTCGCTTCACTTCGCCTCCGCCGGATCATTTAGACCAGAATCAACCAGGTCTGCCTGTCGGAGCTGGCGAGCGCTGCAATGCGCCGCACTTTGCCGACTCGCGATTGTACATGCCTCGGAGTATACGAGCGCGCCACGTCCCGCCCCGGAACGCCTACACCGCGCCCACACCGCACCCATTGCACGCCCTTCATGCGGGGCGCAGCTGAAAGTGGCGAACGCTGCGCCTAACATCGCATCCCTGTGTCCGACAGCGGATTTGAGCCGGTGAGCGCAGGATACGCAAGAAAACAGGCGAAAAGCCCGTTCATACATGTCGCCCTAAATGTTTTTACCCTCCCAGAGTGTGATTGTTTTTCCCAGTTTAGGCTACAAGTTATTATATTGTGGTCACTGTTACAAAGATTTTCAGAAACAGTGACCACTCCAACAAGTTTTGCTTTGTTAGAAATTACTGGATCCAACAGATGGGATCGCCCACAAACTGGCCGATAAAATTATCCTGTAACAGGTTGAAGAAGTAGAACCTTGACCCCAGTCAATATCTGGGTAATTGAAGTTGCTCATTATCAACACTGTAACTGCCTGTGCTGCCGCACCATTTGTTAATGGAGCTGACCCTCTATCTCCTCAGTGATGTTGGGGGGGGGGGGTCTATAAATTACACTAAAAATATGTATATGTATTCTTTATAAATTATTTTTAGGATGAGTAAATAAAATGTAAAAAAAATCCTTAAATTTTAAAAAAATTATAGCACCCTTTTCTCCCATTTATCAAATAGGAAGTACTAAATAATACATATGGAATCATCGCAACGGGAAGTGTCCAAACCATTAAAATATCATGTTGATCGAGCATAGTGAATGCTGTTAAAAGGAAAAAGACATGTCAGATTAGCTTTTTTTGCTCAACGCAACTCCAAGAAAAACAAATGTAAAAAGTACCATGAAGATACTAAAAAAAACCAACAGTTTCCCTCAAATCATAAGCCTTACTGTCACGGATGCCCCTGCGACCCTCATCCCGTGTCGCAGGTGCATCCGTGCCCCGCTGCCGAGCGGCACTGCGACCCGCATATCGGGTTGCGGGCACACTTGTTCCCCGATCTGTCCCCCGGGCTACTTACCCGTGGTGTTAAATTTAAAGGGCCAGCGCACTGGTAATTGGCTATTGCCGGTCGCTGCCCCTATTTAAGCCTTCCTCTTCCTGGTTACCCTGCCGGATCTTTAGTGCCATTAGCCTACTGAGAAAGCGTTCCTGAAGTCTTGTCTATTACCGTGTACCGTACCATTTGCCTCCGTTCCTCGACCCCGAATCTTGCCGCCTGTCCTGACCTTCCTGCTTGTCCTCGACCACGAACCTCTGCCGCCTGTCCTGACCTCACCGCCTGTCCCCGACTACGTCTACGCCTTACGATTTTGTACCACTCTACACCTCGGCTGCCTCCGCAAGCAAGTCACATCACTGGTAGCGACCTGGTAGACTCCCTCCGCAGCAAGTCCATCCCACTTTGGTGAAAACCGGGACCTACTTAGATTCCGCTCCCTAGCGTGGCTTACGCCATCACTTGCTGTGGTCCAGAGGATCCACTACCGTTGCTCGTGACACTTACATAGCTACATTGATGAAAAAAGAAATACAGTATGGGAGTTAACATATTAAGATGCAAAGCAAATTGTTTTTTTTAAATTATTTTTTAAAAGCAGTAAAATCTTCCATGAACTATCTACATCTGGTATCACTGTAATCCGGACCCGCAGGAGAAATTTAATATTTTGAATAGAAACTAAGGGCGACATGTATGATATATGGCGCTTAGACGCCAATTTTAAAGCGCATAAGAATAGTGCCTGATTTATGAACCCGGTCTACTGCATTATAGCGTTAACGCGACAATTCTGTCTCAGGTAAACCACCTTGAAAGTGCTCTACCTGTTCCAGCAGTAATGCACCTGGAATTGCCATACTGAAGCTATAAATCTATAGCTTCGTATGTGCATACATTACACACACAAAAAAAATCCTACACATATTAGGTATCCACACGACCGTAATAACCTGTAGAGTTAATCTAACAGGTTATTAAGTGTGAAATGTGAATGGTGTCAAAATAAAAAAAAAAAAAAAAGTTCTACAACTTGTCTCAAATAAAACGAGGCCTCACACAACTGCGTCATTGAAAAAATAAAAAAGTTACAACTGTTGAAACGCAAGGAGGCAAAAACTAAAAAAAATTTCTGGTCATTAACTACTTTTCAGGCGTGCGGCTTAAGGGGTTAATCTACTGATAACCATTTATGATATCCATGTTGGCAACATTTCAGGATTGACTGTGGTCGTTTCTCAAGGAGAACACATTAAAAAGTAAACAGCCTTATCTGTGGAAGGATGTGTTCCACAAAGCTATCTGGGAAAAAGATTAGATAAAATTCTTAAACTTTTGCAGGACACAGTATTGCCAGGGGAACATTTAAAACACAAATAGAAAACCTTTTATTGACATTAGCATTATATAGGTATTTGGTATAAGGTACAAGTATTTTACGATTACCTTTCTATTATGTGTAAAGTATAAATACGTTTATCCTGGTCTCATCAGACCACAGGGCATGGTTTCAGTATGTTCCATGTCCTTAGTTTGTTTGTCTTCAGCAAAAGGTTTGTGGGCTTTCTTGTGTATCATCTTAAGAAGAGGATTCCTTCTGGGATGACAGCCATGCAGACCAATTTGATGCAGTGTGCGTCATATGGTCTGAGCACTGACAGGCTGACCACCACCCCTTTAACCTCTGCAGCAATGCTGGCAGCACTACATCTATTTTAGAAAGACAATCTCTGGATATGATGCTGAGCATGTGAACTCAACTTCTTTAGTCGACCATGATGAGGCCTGTTCTGAGTGGAACCTTTCATGTTAGACAACTGTTGGTCACCGTGCTGCAGCTCAGTTACAGAGTGTTGGCAATCTTCTTATAGTCTAGGCTATCTTTACAACAATTCTTTTTTTTTCTTCACTTTTTTGCCATGAGGTGCCATGTTGAACTTCCAGGGACCAATATGAGAGAGTTAACATACCTGCTTCCTATTCACACCTGAGACCATGTAACACTAATGTGTCAAATTACACTGTTGAGGGAAAATGGCAAATTGGGCACAATTTGTCCATTTTCACTTAGGAGTGTACTCACTTTTGTTGCCAGTGGTTTAGACATTGATGGCTGTGTGTTTAGTTATTTTGAGGGCACACCAAATTTATACTGTTTTACAGGCTGTAAACTAACTACTTTACATTTTATCAAAGTGTCATATCTTCAGTGTTGTCCCGTGAAAAGATATAATACAATATTTACAAAAATGTGAGGAGTGCACTCACTTTGATATACTGTATATCCATTTGTTGTTGTAGTCATAGTGTCTGACAAACTGTGATATGTTTTTTGCATTTTATATTTTTAGTAATGGGGAATCAAAGTTATATTTCAGACTCCACTAGTTTTGTTTGCTGTGATAAATAGGACCATCAGCTAAGTGGGACCCAGAGGCTGCTCACAGCCATGTTCCTATGCCTCCAAAGCAGACACGGCCATTTTGCAACCAAAGTATGGCCCTATGGCTTTAAATGCAGTTATATTGTACTAACAAGACTTTCTAGTTCTTCCAGGTGTGTAACCCCCAAGGCAAATGTCACTATATAGCCCAAGTAATACCAAAGTATATGATAAAATAATCACTATCATTACTGTTACATAGTTATTACTGTTAATAATACCTTTCTTCTCTAAAATAGTAATAACACATTTCTTTGTAGTCTACACAATAAAATAACCACCTTTCTGCCATCTAAAAGGTAATAGTGCAGCTTTTATTCTAGAAAATAATAAAATGTATACTCGCCTTACACCAATTTCTTCATAAGTGGGACAACTGAGGCCTCTTTAGGCCTCTTATGTCAGCTGCCCCATGTAGGGTGGGTGATGCAGTGATATCATAGCCTGTGTAGTGACTTATGCATGGTGCTGGCGTCCTAGAGGAAAATTTCAGGGCATGGATCCCTGGTGGGCCCCTTTTTGAATGGAGGACATAGCTTATTGTTCAGTTCGCTTTATCCAATGAGGACCCTGAAAGGGAATTGAACTATGGGTCCTCTCTACCCTTTTTAATGGTACCCATGTCAATGGAAAATTTACCACTGTATAATAAACATGTAAGCACTATAGGCATACCTCCCTATTTTGGAGGGACATTCCCTATTTTTAACCCTTGTCCCTCTGTCCCTCTTAGCTCTATAAATGTCCCTCTTTTTCATTTGGGAAGTAGATTTGCATCAATAAACTGACTATTTTGCTGTAAAAAGTATCTGATTGCTTCTTTGCTGTATATTACATAATCATTTACTTAATATTTCATCATTGGATACAGTGCTATCCTGAAAATGTGTCCCTTTTTGGCTATCTAAAAAGTTGGCATGTATGTGTTTGGGTGTGGTTAGAGGCATGTCTTGGTGTGATGTCATGTTTTGGCGTGGTTAGAGGCGTGGCCTGATGTGTCCCGCTTTGCAATCTCTAAAAGCTGGGAGGTATGCTATAGGGGCCCCCGTTGTAGCCACATTCTTTACAAACTAAAGTGTTTATGGAAATTAGCAATAAACTTCTGATTGCTTATCCACTTTATTAAATTCTCATATGCACATTCTGTCATCATTTACGCCTGTGTTCAAAATTCATAACATGTAAATGGTATAAAATCATGACCTGAGATCCAACATATAGTCCTTAGAAAGGCCTGACAGGTGGGGACGTGTACTGCTGCTTATGACCTGCTGATTCTAAGTGCTATGTGATACATTAAATTATGGAAATTAGCATACATTCATAGTAATATGAGGTTTGAAATAGAAATTTCTCGGTTATATAGAAAGCTTTAACATTTCCTAAAGTCATATTTATATACATTGTTTGCTAATATATGTCAAAATCTACAAGGAAATTGAATATTATAGTAATGTATGCAATCATCACTATAAACCAATTAGCTGTAACATTGAAACCACTGACAGTAAAGCTAAATAACATTGATTATCTTGTGACAATGGCACTTGCCAAAAGATAAATCAGGAAGTAAAGATCTAAGTAACTATTCTAAGGGTTAAATTGTGATGTCTGGATGACTAGGTCAAGATGTCAAGTCTTGTGGGTGATCTTGGCCAATATGCAGTGGTTAGTACATACTAAAAGGTTATCCAAGTACAACCAGTGAACTAGGGATAGGGTCATGACTGTCCAAGGCTCATGGAGACTAGTTGGGAGTGAAGATTAGTCCATCTGGTCCAGCTGCACTAAAAATGTATAGTATCACAAATAGCTGAAAAAGGGAATCCTAGCTATGATAGATTTTATCATAGTACACACGGTGCCTTGCAGCTGCCAAATCAGGGTTCCAGTGCTGACCCCTGTCCACTAGTGAAATCTCCTGCAATGAACAGGTGGGGATCAGAACTGGACCGTAGAGCAATATAAGAATGTTGGCTGGTCATCTGATGAATCTCACTTTCTATGAAATAATTTGGACAGCCAGGTACATGTGCACCACTTACTTGGGGAAGCCTGCACTGTAGAAAGAGGGCGAGCTGATGGAGATGTGATGCTCTGGGGAACTTTCTGCCGGGTTTTTACTTTGAAGCCCTGGTGTTCATATGGATAATTCTTTGACATGTATCACTAACCTGGTAGCAGGAGGGACACACAAACATTATTAGACAGGTGGCTTCAGTGTTACAGTATATATCTATATATATATATATATATTGTAGGAATCAGCCCAAAGGTAGCACGGGAAAACACAGTCTGTGACAACCGTTTATTCCAGTCACTGGCGTTTATTGCTCCAAATCAAATAAACAAGGAAACACAATGCAGCTTATCTTCAGCCAAACAAAACATAAGCATAACACCTTCGGTGTGCTCCGGTGGTAGCTTTTTCCCGGTCTGCAACTCGTTCAAATACAGTGAGGAAGGCTTCAACGTCATCCTCCACGGTCATCTTCTGGAGAGCCCCTCGTACAGTCCTCCTGGCGTGATGGCCGCCATCATGGATTGGCGTAGCTGGCGTCTCTCAGGTTCGCATGGCCTCCGTCAGTACGGACATCTGCTGGATTAGCAGTTGATTGGTGGCCTGCTGAGTCTGCATGGCTTCCGTATGGATCCTCTGCTGCTGCGCTGTGGCCTGTTGCTGAGCCTGCATGGCTTCCCTGTGCGCTGCCTGCTGCTGCTCTGAGGCCTGTTGCTGGGCCTTCAGGGCTTCCAGGCGAGCCGTCTGCTGCTGAGCTGTGGCCTGTTGCTGCTGCAGATTTGCCTGCACTAGGTGCTTGATGAGCTCCTCCATAGTGGAAGCAGTAGCTTGGCTCTGTGTTGCAGCCTTCACCCAGGACATAGATTTCAGGATTATGCCCGCATCCTCCACCACTTGTAGGAATCAGCCCAAAGGTAGCACGGGAAAACACAGTCTGTGACGTCCGTTTATTCCAGTCACTGGCGTTTATTGCTCCAAATCAAATAAACAAGGAAACACAATGCAGCTTATCTTCAGCCAAACAAAACATAAGCATAACACCTTCGGTGTTGTGTCACTCACAGTCCTTTTTGAGGTGCTTTACAGACAGCCTGCTGTAGACGTCCTCTCCAGCTCCAACACTGTCAGATTTCCTTCTGACCAAACACACCCTGCACACCTGACCTGCAAGGCTTACATAGGACTCCCGCAAACCCAGGTCTGGACCTGGAACATGGGAGTAGCCAACCCACCCAGCTCTTTTGGCTACTCCAGTAAAAAGCCTACCCGATTAACCGCATAGCAGTTATGCTAAACGTATATAAACGTGTGTCAGTGGCCGAATGCCGCTGACACCAGTACTACATGGCTTTTTACCACACCGAGACCAGGCATCTCGGTGAGACATATCGGCCGTCCACCACGGCCCCTTGTGGTTTCCTACAATATATATGTGTGTAGTGATATGATAATATACTACATTGTTATGCTGCTTCTAGTGGATTAGCAGGATTAATGACAACACCATCTAGGGGTAGAATATAAAACAGGGATGTACCTGTTTCATATAAACTGCTTGAAGATGTATAAAATGGTTTCCACCAGTCTTCTGTTTACTTGGCTCTGGTTGAATGGGAAATCACTGCTGTAGCCACTGATTGGCTGTAGTGGTTACATGTCTGACATCATTGTTGGGATAACTCACTTTTGAACATGACATCAGGCTGTGGCATATGACTTCCCATTTGGCAAGGAGATAAACAGAGAGGGAGGACAGCGCTGCAATGGATGTATGAGGAGAGCCAAGTATAAACTTTTTAATTTTATCAGGCCATCGGTATGCAGAAAACCCCCCTTAGCCGTATTGCCTACTAAAATGACTGAAATGTTCTTCAGCTAGCACGATATTTTGAATGGAAGTGCAGAGTAACGTCGTTCATATTGCCTACTAGTAACTCTTTAGAAATCCCAAAACAAAATGTTAATACAAACTCTGTAATGTAGTTTAGTAATCAGAAACTATTCTGATTGGTAATTAATCTTTTTGTTGGAAATTACCACTGGATTATTCAGACAATGCAGTGTATTTAGTTGTAATTTTAATACGGTAAGTATTTTCGGTGGCTTTGGACTACATATACAGTGGGTTTCATTGCAGCCATTTGGTAAGATCCAAAATGTTAATTTTTTTGCTCCTTAATGTACACTCTGCACCCCCTTCCCATCTTGAAAGAAAAAAAAACCACGTATGCATATTTGCAAAAATATCTATTTCTGTTTTCTTACTTTTTTGATCTTACCAAATGGCTGCAATGAAAAAAGAGTGAAAATTTAAAGAGGTCTGAATATTTTAGGTACCCACTGTATATAAACTATATATCGTATGAGTCATATATATGAATGCAAAGAAGAAATGGAGTTGACCGATAACTTGCAAAACAAACATAAACCATTTTAAAGTCCTGATTTTCTAGTCCATGTTAACAGGGGTAAGCAGTAACCTCTCTGATTGCTTCGGGCAACTCTTCACACGTTTCTTTGTACTGGTTTTCATAAAGGAGGCCTACTATGTGTCAGCATATGGCTTACAATGATACATACTACACCTTACAGAATTATTCATTACTCATTATAATTCATGTAAGGAGTCAGAGCTTGGAAGTACAGAGATCCCAGAGTGAATCTTCAGAGTTACAAGTTTAATGGGATTCTCAGGGTTTTATAAATACAGTTATATGAAATGAGCAAGTGATGTGCATGTACTTTATAATATACAGGACAGGGTGAAGAACTGCATTTACAGATATATTGGGACAAATTCCAAGCATAACTCGCAGTGAACGATGTAGCCCCTCCATGAACTATAACCAAAAAGGCAAAAGATGCTGATGGGTGCACTCTGGTTAATGTGAAACAATAGATCAGCATTTGTCGTTCACAAATCCATAAAAAGCGGCAACGTATTTTTAGTCATGTTAAAACAAAAGATGAAAAGAACTGATTCCTAGCAGTACATGCCACAATACACAGGTGGTTTGTTGTCTGTTACTATAGAAACTTTGCATGGAAGTAGTATGAAGACCTACTAGTTAGTTACTTCATGTTAGATGGATTAGCTCAATAAAATAATTGCTTGCAAAGCTGTACATAAGCATTTGATGCAAACAAAAAGTTGTCGTCTAAGGCTACATTATCTTGTCTGAAAATCAAATGATAGCACAGCGCACATTGGAAGTTATTTTTACCTGATATCAGGTGATAGCAGGTAAAACTATGTTGTGTGGTATTTTATTATTTATCCCCTGAGTCAGATTCATACCCGTGATCACTGTGTTTATGACATTATACTGGTGGAAGACCATGCGTTTTATCACGTTTTTAAGTTAAGGTGGTTTTGTTCTTTGTAGCTGTAGATTATTAATGACCTATGCTTATTATTAATATTTTATGTTTTCTCCATCTTTTTTACTCAATCACCCCTCAGGTATCCTTCCATAAATGCTTACGTTAGGGTGGTAGCCTGGTTTTCATTTTGTGATAGTGATGGTTATTCATGGTGATATGTGGCAAAAATTGAGGGATCAATGCCCTTCATACTCTACAGTTAAGAAAAAGGCTATGGAAGCAATAGAGGAAGCCAAACCATTGACTCCTTTAGGCACATAGATGTATGGCTACCTTTCCACCTCTTGGCTGAACAGTCATCAGAGTAGGTGGGTACTGTAGGCTCTTTTCAAGGCCCCTGTGTGTACTCTCAAGCAGCGTTGATATATTGGGCCACATGTATGAAAACTGTCTTGGTCTAAGACTTTCTTTGTTGCCTATAGCAACCAATCAGAGCGCCCCTCTAATTTTTCCAGAGCACAATATGAAAGGAAAGGGGAGCTCTGATTAGTTGCTATGGGCAGCAAAGTGAGTTTTAGACCTAGACAGTTTTCATACATGTGGCCCAATATGAATTCTATAACTTATTTCGTTAGCCACTTACCTTTGACAAACTGCTTAAAAGGATCTACCTGGGTACCAATTAGAAGAATCTGGCAGGCCAGTAGAACAAACTGTTTGTCAAAACAATGGATCTATTTGGGGCTACACATGGGTATCAGTGCCCTGCCCTGGTCTCAAGTAGTTCAGCCTTGAAGGATGATTTCAAGGGTAAATGTGTTTCCATCTAAACTAGACAGCCTTATATATCGATATAATAGATTTATTCTCAGAACATCTGCTAAAAAACAATAGACATTTTGAACTAAAAATTCAGTTAATGGAAATTAATGAAAGTACTTTTTTGTATATATATATTTATAAAGAAAAGATAATAGAGAAGGACAATGGCTTAAGGAAAAGTCAGAAGACATTTAGAACAAGAGTTTTGCTGTAGGTCAGACGTACAAAAACACAGAGTAAATCATTTTAATAAGTGTTGAAAGTCCCCTTTGGTCATTGCAGTTTACATCAAACCAATAGATTAAGCCGAAAAACAAACCTTGCTGAAGCTTAATTGGAAATAATCTAATCATACATGTTGCCAAATGCTTACAGTCTCTCTAGTCAGCATACAGCAGAAGTAATTCCACAAACTGGCATGTATCAGTGGAATATAAATGCATGGAAAATAGGTCACACATTGACACGGCACTAAGTAGGTTAGATATTATATTATTCACTGTTTAAAATAATCTAGTATGTTTTCCAAATCACAGCAGTGAGGATTAAAACCATCATCAGAACTAGTGTTAACAAAGACCTCATAAAGTAATAGTAACACAGTTTGTTAGGCCGAAAAAAGACAGACCTCCATCCAGTTCAGCCTATTATGCTATAGTGTTGATCCAGAGGAAGGCAAAAAACTCCAATAAGGTAGAAGCCAATTGTCCTCATTTTAGGGAAAAAATTCCTTCCTGACTCCAATCTGGCAATCAGAATAAATCCCTGGATCAACGACCCTTCTCCAGAATCCTAGTCACTATAACTTGTTATATTATTACACTCTAGAAATGCATCCAGACACTTTTTGAACTGTTACTAAATCCACCATGACAAGGTCCTCTGGCAGAGAGTTCCACAGTCTCACTGCTCTTACAGTAAAGAATCCCTTTTTATGTTTAGGTATAAACCTTCTCTCCTCTAGGCATAGAGGATGCCCCCTTGTTCTCGATACAGTCCTTTGTATAAATAAATCTTGAGAGAAATCTCTATATTGACCTTTAACATATTTATACATATTTATTATGTCCCCCTGAAGCAGTCTTGTTTCTAAACTAAATAACCCTAATCTTGCTAATCTTTCTGGATATTGCAGTCCACCCAGTCCTTTTATTGTTTTTGTTGTACACTTTTGAACCAGTTCAAGCTCTACAATGTCTTTTCCTGTGAACTGGTGTCCAAAACTGTCCACAATATTCCATGTGTGGTCTGACCAGTGACATAAAATAGTAGAATAATGTTCTCATCATGTACATCTATGCCCCTTTTAATACTCCATGATCCTGTTTGCCTTGGCAGCTGCAGTCTGACACTGGCTGCTACAGTTAAGTTTACTGTCCACCAGGATTCCCAAGTCCTTCTCCATGTCACTTTTTCCCAGTGTTTTTCTGTGTAACATGTAATCATGTAATGGATTTTTCCTTCCTATGTGCATAACCTTGCATTTATCTGTGTTAAATCTCATCTGCCACTTCTCTGCTCAAGCCTCTAACTTATCCAGATCCCTTTGTAATAAAACATTGTCTTCTATTGTGTTAATTACTTTACAGAGCTTAGTATCATCTGCAAAGATTGATATTCTACTGTGCAAACCTTCTGTAAGGTCATTTAAAAATATATATTGGAAAGAATAGGGCCCAATACTGAGCCCTGTGGTACCCCACTAGTAACGGATCCAGACTGAGTATGTACCATTAATCACCACTCTTTGTTTTCTAATACTGATCCAGTTACTTACCCACTTGCAAACATTTTCCCCCAGTCCAAGCATTCTCATTTTACTTCCCAACCTTTTATGTGACACAGTATAAAATGCTTTAGAAAAATCTAGACATATGATCTTCAATGCCTCACCCCGATCCAGTCTAGCACTGACTTCCTCATAGAAGCTGATGAGATTAGTCTGACAGGACCGATCCTTCATAAACACATGCTGGAACGGCGTTATACATTTATTTGCAGTGAGATACTCCAGGATAGCATCTGTTAGAAAACCTTCAAACAGTTTACCTACCACAGAGGTTAAACTTACCGGCCTATAGTTTCTAGGGCCACCTTTTGATCCCTTTTTGAATATTGGCACCACATTTGCTATGCGCCAATCCTTTGGGACATACTCCATACAGTCTGTAGCGATACAGTCCATAAATATTAACAATAGGGGACTATCTATGACAATACTTATTTCCCTAAGGACACAGAAGTGTATACGATCAGGACCTGTTGATTTGTCCATTTTGATTTTCTTAAGGCGGAGCTGCAGTTCTTCCTGAGTTAGACCAGAAACATTTATGGCCTCGTTCACACGGCTTATTTCGCCGCGGATTTGCCGACAGATTGACGATCGGCAAATCAGTCAGAAATAAGTAACAGCCTATTTTCTATAGATTTCAATAGAAAATACGGCTCGTCGTTCACACGACGCGTATTTCCGTGCCGGATTGCCGCCGCGGATTGACGACGGCAATCCGGACGGAAAAACAATGTGCATGTCAATTATTTACGGACGGATTCACCACCTACAATGAATGGAGATGGTGAATCAGTCGGGAAATCAGTTACAAATACGTGCCACACTTAGTGGCACTTATTTGCAACTGATTTTCAACTGATTTCAGAACGTATTTACAATCGGCAATCCGATGTAAATACGTTCTGAAATAAGCCGTGTGAACATAGCCTAAGGTGGAGTTTACCTCATCCCTCTGCTCATCAACAGGAAGGTCATTTTCCTTAGTAAATACGGTGGAGAAATTTTTTTTAATAGGTTTGCTTTCTCCTCATTGCCCTCTACAATACCTCCCTCACTACTTTTCAAAGGGCCAACATTTTCAGTTTTAATCTTTTATACTATTTATATAGTTTAAAAATATTTTGTGGTTAGATTTACTCTCTTTGGCAACCTGCCTTTCTGTCTCCAGCTTTGCTGTCTTTTATCATTATTTTACATATTTTATTTTTTTCCTTATAGTTTTTAGTGCCTTTTCATTGCCCTCCTGTTTAAGTAGCTTAAACAATTTCTTTTTCTTATTCACTGCCTGCTTTACATATCTGTTGATCCACCTTGTTTTTTTTCCTGTTTCTAATCATTTTATTTCCATAAGGTATTTACCTCTCACAGTGAGTGCTTAACATATTCTTAAATATTCATATTTATTCACACATATTCATTTATTATCTGTTCTGTTATTTTTAAACACTTTGTCAGAGTGAATGCGGTTTTGGGCCTATCTTAGTAGATTAAAATTTGCCTTCCTAAAATTCAGTGTTTTTATGGCTCCTTGACAAAAAAACTCTATTGAAGGATAAATGGAAATGTATTATATTGTGGTCACTATTTCCTAGGTGCCCCCCAACCTGAACCTTTGTTACACTCTCAGGTCTATCAATATTAAGTCTACAAGGGTCTTTCCTCTAGTCGGCTCCTGCACCAGTTGGGAAAGGTAATTATCTTTAGTTATCAATTAGTAAAAAGTATAAAGCACAAGCACCAATATAAGAGAGAGCTGCTGAAAAAATGTCAAGGGATTACTCTGCCTATTTCCCAAACTTAAATTACCAATTATATATAGAAACAAATGACACCAGCGCTAACTCTTCTATATGTCTCCCAACTAAATGTAGCAACTTTCCAGAAAATAAAATAGCTCAACAATCACTGTTGATTAAAGCAATGGTGAACACCTGATCCAGTAGTTAGTCCACAATCAGCTCTTCTACCCTAATCAGCTCTGTATCTCACAACTAAAGGTCATTATAAAATACACATAAAAGCACCAAAAATTACAAGAATGATCTATCCAGAAGGTAAGTTAAGAGAACAAATAATACTCTGGAAAAGATTCATAGACGATGTGCTATTGATATGGCAAGGATCATTAGATTTCTTAAATGAAATTAACAAAAATAACTTTTTCCTTATATTTAACTATGAATTTAGTAAAAAGGCAGTACATTTTCTGGATATTACAATTTTTATTGACCAAAATTCTATACAAACTAAGAGCTATCGGAAAAAGACTGATACTAATAGTTTTATACCATACAATAGCTGCCATTTATCTAGATGGCTCTCAAACATACCAAAGGGCCAATTTTTGAGAATGGTGTCATTTGTTTCTAATTATCTTTAGTTATTGGCAAAAAAATTTCCTTTATGAGAGCTACAGGTTTCAGTTTCCCAATTTATGTCTGGGTAGTTAAAGTGCCCATAATAACAACTTCATTTATATTAGCCGCCTCATCTATATTTGTTTGAGAAGTACATCTTCCATATTTCTGCTATATTTGGGGGTCTATAGCAGAACCCTAGTAGAATTTTATTATTGTTATTACTCTCATGTATATCTACTGTAAGACTCCACTCACATTTTGGCCACCATCTTGGTTCAGCCTGGGGGTTTCTTCGCTCCGGGATCGCCGCTTTTCGTAAGACGGATGATGGCACTCCACAACAGCTACAGTTTGATCTGGCCTTGAGCCATTTTTATTGAGCACAGTATTCACAAATATAAATCAAAACAAAATCCTCGCCGTCCTGGCCCACCCCTTATAAAAAAAAAAAAACCCTAAAACAAAAACAAATAACAGTACAGAGTGTCCCTCTCTAACGTGTGAGCGGACCTAATGTTCAAACCCAAAAAACTCTGTCAACTTCTCCCCAGTCTCCCACTTGGTCGCGGGCTTTCTTCCAAGCCTCTAGGGGGCCAGAGCTACTCTCCACTCTTGCTACACACCACTGCAGGTTAGCGAAATCAACGCCCCCTGATTTCTGGAACAGTCAGGCTGTTTGTAGGCCTTCAAGGCCATGCAAAAACATGCGCTGGAACATGGGTACGTGGGAACATGGGAGTAACACCACCTGACACATTGGTCTACTCCCAATAAGACCACCCTATCCAAGAACGGCTTGAAAAGCCCCCAACACTAAAACCTATTCTTTTGCCAACCCTTAGTGTGGCTGACAATACATATGACCGGGCTCCTATTCCACCAAGGCCACATAATCCTTGGTGCATGTCGCCTATACCACTCGGGTATATCTCCACTCTGTGCAGCGACCAGGCAACTACATGTAGCCGTCGCCACATACCCCTCCCCTTTGATAAAGCCCGTAGCTTTCTCACCTTGCCCAGGCTCCCTCCGGGGTCAAATGCTCCTATTTGGGGCAAACGTCTTCCCTACAACCTCAGGGGCAGGGACAACACATTCCATGCACAGCTCAGCTGTGGCTTCATACCATGCACTCCTCCCCCCACTGGGCAACTGACAGGATCATAGCCACTTACAACACAGTGGCTAAAACACATGCACACTCTGCAACAATGTCAACCGCCTTCAGCCCGTATGCCGACCTTCACAGGGCTTTCCTGACAACCTCACTATCGCGCTATCAGACTAGTAGCCTTTTCCCACACATAGACTAGCTTGGTATTGTGCCCACTGGGCAGTTTCTTCCCTATTTTGGGTCTCACATAAGCAGGGACCCCCTTGGGTTGGATCCAGCAACTCCCACTAACCTTTACTAGAGCAAGTAATGACACAACCCTCTCAGGGTCACTATCCACCATCGCTCCTAGGGGCCCACCTAAGCCCCCAACCTGCAACCTCTTTAAACTGCAGGATTACCATGAGACCAAAACTCCTCTTCATCCCAAGTCTCTGGCCCTCACTGATTATCTCCTGACCTGAAGCTTCATCTTTGGCTACTAGCTGTCACCTGATTTATCTCAGTGACAACTGCTGCTGCACTAAAGGGCTCACTGTAGCCCCCCCATAACAAGCATGCTAGTAATTGCAGGGTTCCCACTGCCCAACCTCTTTACCTTTTGTCAGGTTCTACCCATTCAGACCCAAAGCGCCTCTCCTAAAACCGCTGTTCAGACCCTTCATTGGCCCCTTTCTAGCAGCGGATCCTCTGCAGCAATGTGTGGAGATGTTTCTTTCACATCTCCTGTAACAATTGCTAGGGGAAAACTCTCAGTATACTGCTAGTTCTATTCCTGGGCACTGCTGAAACCTCTGCATATAGGAAACCCTTGTGTTTACCTCAGTTTCCTTAGTGGGGGTTTCCTTAACATCTGAGGGTCAAACACACTGACCTGCCCCTCACTAGCGCCTTGAGCAAACCCTCTTCTTTTCTGGGTCTAAAATGTCACATTTCCATTCCTACAGTCACTGTAGTCTGTGGGACCACTACAAATAAAAACTACTGGAAAATAAGCAGACACTGGAAAAATTTCCTCACAGGGGGACTACAATTTACAGCCAACTTTCCTCTACACCCCCCTATGTGTCACACTCTGGATCTCCATCACAGATCCACTGCCCAGGGCTGCAAAACAGAATCTGCCTCAGCACAAGTTTTTCCATCTCTCCATCTGCATAATCAGCATCATCCTTACACATGAGCACGGGCAATTGCCGTGTCCATTCCCACACTGAAATAGAGACTCTTCACAGATTTTGTGTTTCTCATGGTCAATAACCACAAATTCACCACTCCTTAGTCTCTCATACACTGCAGCAGTGCATCACTTTCATGGTCTTACATCCTCCGTTTTAAGGCACACCACAATTGGCAAGTTTACATTAGATATGCAAACATCATCACTGGGACCACAGGATCAGAACCTAAATTGCTGGTATCCATCACAGGTCACACTTCACCTGTGTACTTGGGCGGCGCTCCTTTAATGCTGTTAGCATGTTCACACAGTTTGCATTTTCCTTCACATACTGCAATAGCTGGATCTAGCCTTGTGGATAGGGCTTATCCTCCCCCTGCTCCATTCTGTGTGACATCAGTAGAAGTGATCAAAACATTTGTTCTTATTATCTTCATCATCATCCCCACCATTTTTCTGCTAGCACATTATATTCATTCCACAGTTGATAAAACCTAGTCCACCAATACATCAGGAAATGCAGCCTGGGAGACACTGAGTCCATAACTCACAGTCCTGCTTCTCTCAGCCTTTTTTACTGCTCAGGCAACATGTAGGGGACTCTGCTTGATCCTCGGGTCTCATAGCACTCATGAATAGCTTCTTCAAATCCGGTTGTCACTCAACAATACACTCCCCTGGAGCAGTCTTACCAGGTCAGATGGGTCTGCCACACGGGAATTCAGGGCGCCATAAAGGATGTACCGCGGGTACTGCCCGTACGGGGCCCCCGGGGTTGAATGAAGGGGGGCCCGCTGCAAGTGGGGTTTATGGGAAAGGGGGGCCAGATGCTTCAGCTGTATGGGGCCCTGAAATTTCTGATGGCGGCCCTGCTGGGAATGGTGTCTGGGTGCAGACTGGATCTCTGCTGCTGACTGTCTGCATCAGACACACTGGGTGGGGACTCACATACACCAGGAACTCCAGCACTTGCAGCTGCGACCTATCTCCGGCCTCTTCCTGAGGGGGCAATCAGGGAGCAAAACTCTCCAACTGTGTGGCACCTCCGCATGGTCCCTATGACTGGATAGGTGGTAGCAGGGGCTCCTGCTGATGAATGCGGTTTGCCCACAGGCAACGGGCAGGACACAGAGGCCCTTGGCAACTTCATCTCTCCTGAAGTGGACCCCTTCTTCGATTGGTGATACGGCCTCCTGGCAACAGGACATTCGCTCCGGCAGTCATCGGGTTGATTGCCCATAGCTAACTGCAACATCATCACACTCTGGACGACACCATTCTCCGGGTGGAATTGGATACCGTGGCCATCTTCGGCATACCGGACAGCTCTCCAGCCACATTTCCACTTGTAGGCACCTTGCACCAGTTCAGGTTGGTGAATTTTGGCAGGCAGTCTTTTACATTTTTGGATCCAGCCTATACAGACACACAGCAGCTTGGAACCAGTGGCAAATCGCTTTTTTTGCCTCATGCTCTGCATTCAAAATGCGCCCGGTGCTGGTTTTTTATACTTTTGCTGCTTGCATTGGCTCCATTAACTGGGCGAGCAGCTAATCCATTGCCATAAATTTTTTTTCACTGACAACCAGCAACACACAGACTTTTAGACAGCACAGAACTTTATAACCCCACAAGGCCAGAACCAAACCAACACAGTCTCTGTATGGGGGGTCCCTGTTCTCTCAGCGATACTCTCTTGTGCAATTTAGAGCCTTCCCACACAGGCAAACAGATCGTATCAGGTGTGCTCTTCAAAACACGGCTTGCTCATACAGAGCTAACTTTCAGGCATCTGCCCCTTTTAATTGTCACTGTAGCATGACTTCTTTGCACTTATTTGTGCACCACCTTTTTGCGCCATTATGCCGCATCCTCACCAATTTTAAGACTCCAATCACATTTGGGCCACCGTTTGGTTCAGCCTGGGGGTTTCGTCGCTACGGGGATCGCCCGCTTTTCGTTAAGAGGATTGATGGCACTCCCAAAACAGCTACAGTTGTGATATTGGCCTTGAGCCAGTTTTATTGAGGCACAGTATTCAATATATTAAAATCATAACAAAACCTCGGCTGTCTGGCCACTAATACACAATTATAAAGACCACGAGTGTCCCGCTCTATACGTGTGAGCTGGACCTAATGTTCAAACCCAAAAGAAACTCTGTCAACTTCCTCCCGTTCTCCAACTGGGTTGTGGCTTCTTCCAAGCCTCTGGGGGGGCCAGAGCATCTCTCCAGCTCCTTTGCTAAATACCACTGCAGTAGCAGACCACGCCCCCTGATTATCCTGGAGCAGCTGGTGTTGTAGGCCTCCATGGCCATGCCAAAAACATGTGATGGAACTTGGGTTTCGTGGGAACATAGGGGAGTAGACACTCCACCACGACAAATTGTATCACTACCCAATAAGAGCCGCCCCCAACGACACGGCTGGAAAAAAGGCCAGAACTAACTTATACCTTTGCACAACCACTTATTGTGGCTGAAAATACTTATGACGGGCTCCTATTCCACAAAGGTCCACATATACTTGGTGGCATGTCGATATACCACTTGGGATAATCTCAACCTCGTGGCAGCACCAGGCATCATTCAGTAGCCGCTCCGCACACTCTACCACATTATGATCTTACATGCTCATTTCCTGTATCTCTATCTTCCGGCCAGTGTTGGATTCAAGACAGGATTTTACATAGAGACAGACACCTCCCCCTTCCGGTTTTTACGATCTCTTCTAAATAAACTGTAACCCTGTAAGTTAACTGCACAGGTCATTAGCTTCTCGTCCATCCATGTCTCTGTTGTTCTACAACATATGTCATATTTTTCTTCATCACGTAATAGTAGATAAGAAAGTGTGAAATGCTATTGCTTTAAACCAGGCCAACACAACATGCACCCTGTGAAAGTTTGTAAAGCTGCAGACCAGCACCCTCTGGTTAGATCTGAAGGCCAACTGCAGGGTTGCTGCCATCCACTAGAAGAAACAGTGAGGCATCATTCAGCTTTTGGGGCCGATTACACGGCTAACGGACACATACCGGTCGTTTTATACGACCGTTATTTGTCCTGTTTAGTGCCGTCCCCACGGCGCGGGAGGGGGGGGGGGGTGGGGGGGGGGAGGGGGTGATGGCTTTTCTCCGCGAGGACCGGAGAAAAGCCCTTCACATTGACATGCACATAGTCCATCTGAAAACCGGTGGGGACTGCTGCATGGGTTTTCCATAGAAGCCCGTTGTGCTCGTTTGCTGCCGTGGGGACATGCCCTAACCGAGGGCCTACAAAGTAAGACACCAGGATGCCCCATTCATAAATTAAAAGAGCGAGATTTTCTTCTCATGATTTTTATTTATTGGCCAGAAAACCCATAACAGTATACAATCAACGGCAAAGTGAAAGAGAAATATTATTCACATACTGTGGAGAAAATACAAGCAAAGTCTAACTTGACCTGTAATGCAGATTTGAATTTTAAGCATATAAAATGTTTTTATGTGTTTGCTGTAATTTTCTAATTCTTCTTTTATAATAACTTTTTTCCTCATAAACGTACTTAAAGTGACTGTGGTTTCATGGATGTTCCTTTCATAGAGTTTGATGGCATATCGATAGGATATACCTTTTAAAGGTGTTTTGTCACAATGTAATGTTGACGTGGGATCCTCCAAAATGGGTATTTAATCCCTTTTCTAAATATATGTGATTACAAAAATTGCAGCCTGAGAGAGCTACAGGCTGCCTTACCTGCCTTTAGATCCGTAAAAGCTTGCATTAGATACGATCTGAAAGAGCTGCTGGCCGGGCTTGCGCAGAGCACATTTCTTAGCTGATGACAGGACGCTGACGAAGCTTTCAAGGCACCAGGTAGAAATATGTTGTGTTTTGTATACAGAATCCACTAGTTTTAGTGTTATTATCTGAGTAGATCCCTGCTTTATCTGATGACAGGGAACATTAAGGAGCTTTCAAGAGGCTGAAGGAGCTTACAAGCTGCTGTGGAGAAAGCTGTTGTCGTTTGTATACAGAATCCACTAGTTGTAGTTTGATTATTTGAGTGAACATTTCACACGATCCCTTATGCACGGCTCTGTGCTCTGGCTGTGTCTCTCTCTCTCAGCTCAGCATTGCTTTGTTTACATTTGCTTGTTAGCAGATAAGGCACCTCCTGGCAAAACCCCTTTAAGTCTGATGTAGGTGCAGGTCCTTCCTCTGTGGACCACACCTGTCTCGGGAGCAGGCTCCTGAAAGTTTCAGCTCAGAATGGAGAGCCTGTCAAGCTTGTGCACGGTTCTTCATTCTGTTCTAAGGAAGTTTCGAGCACAGCCGAGCACAGAACTCCCATAGAACAGAATGGAGAGTTGTGTGCAGACGAGACTGACTCTACATTCTGAGCTGAAACTTTCGGGGGCCTGTTCCCAGGATAGTTGGGACCTGTATCTATCAGACTTTGATGGCATATCCTTGCTATCAAAGTCTTTGGTGGGAACACCCCTTTAACTAAAGGACCCCTGAATCATAGTACTACCTGCTAGGAGCAGTAAGAAACTGTTTTTGGCTAGATTTACTGTAATTGGGCAAAAAGAAGAAAATTGGTTAGTTGATTATGTTGATTGGTTAAAATTCTGTATTGAAAAATTAAAAGGATACTGTTTGTAGATAATAATTTGCCAAATTTAGTTTGCCTATTTCTGTGAGAAATCCTACACTTAGCATGACTTTAATGCTCACAGCATATAATCCTATAGCCCATATAAGTCTTTGAGAAAATCACAAAAGCCTTCTGTCATCAAATATGTTTCTATGACCCATATATATATAGCTGTGTTCTAAGGGCGGCTGCATGGCTTTTTTTTTGTATTTAAACATGGATGGGAAGTGCTAAACATGTACACAGGATACAGATGTTTTAAATCTGTATTTAAATCTCTATTGGCCATACTCCTTTCTTTTAAAGCACTGTGTCTATGGTTTTTCAATCCTATTAGTCTTCTAGTACTTACTACTACTACAAAATTGTATCAAATCTGAACGTACTATGTATATTCTATGGTGAGATCTCAAGTTATCCTTAGATGGTTGTCCCAGCACCAATAAGTGGCCTCAGTGGTGATGTTCTGTTCCATTGGCATCGCTGTTCCCATTACTGAGCGGTGATGCCAACAAAAGAAAATATGACCACTGATTTGACTGTAGCAGTCATGTGCTGGCTATTTCTAAACTAAGACTGGAGCAACTCCCAATACTTCTACACTGAATCACCAAGAAACTTGTCACAGTTCATGCCATGGCCTATTCGGCTACGGCTACGGTCGTGCTCCTCTGACATCATGCCTCATTGTGCAGCATATCCACCCCCTGCTCCAGCAGCTTTCTGGCCTCTCCATTCTAGTCTCCTCCTTGGGGCACACAAGCGCTATTTCACTGATTTAAACTGCCAGCATGTGCTACCCAGTTTTCTCAGGAAAAATGTTCTATCACCTTGATCTTTTTATCTGCACCTCCCCCTACTTCATGTGCCAGTTTGATGGTACGCTTCAGTGTGTTTAAACATGGTTCCATTTACTATTTTCAGATTTGACTTGGCCTTTTGCCTATGATCCATTTACGACAGAACTCCACCTTCCCTCATATATATATATAATTATATATATTATATATATATATAATATATTATATATATATATTATTAAAATTATATATATATAAAATAAAAAACACACACACACACACTATAGACTAGTCTTCTTAATATTTTCTAATAAGCTGGATAACCCCTTTAAACTTGTATCAAAAGCAGGAAAACATTGGTAAGATTTCAGTAAATGGTAAAGTGCAAATTTAGGGCGACATGTCAGAAAAGTGGCGCTTCCTCGCAAGTTGTAAGGCGCATTAAATGAGTGTATAATGCGCCCGTATAAATAAACCTGTCAAAAATCTGGCGTGTGGTATTCCTTGTATAGCATATTTAATGCGCCTAAATTAGGCATATACCAAAAAAAGGCGCATAGCATATATTGCTAGCATTTGATGCAACTACTTTAGGCGCATTCAAAAGTGTCAAATGCGCCTAGTTTTGGTGTAATTCGTTTATATAGAGAATACGGCGTCAACAGTTTTGTGGTGCAAAAAATGGTGCAGCCCTAATGGGACATGTCACCTTTAGTGTTTTCACATTTTAAGCGCAAAGGAAATTTTACACTTAGGGTGACATGTCCCATTAAGGATGCACCATTTTTTGGTGTATTTTACACCAAAAAACCGTCTATATAATTCTCTATATAAACGAACTGTCGTACACCAAAACTAGGCATATTTGACACTACTGAATGCGCCTAAAGTAGGCGCATCAAAAATGCTAGCAATGATATGCTATGCTCCTTTTTTGGTGTACGCCTAAATTAGGCGCATTAAATATGCTATACAAGGCATACCACACGCCAGATTTTTGTCTGGTTTACTTATTCAGGCACATTATACACTCATTTAATGCGCATTAAAACTGGCGTGGGAGCGCCTCTATTCTGACATGTCGGTTTTCAAAAAGGGACATAATAGCCAATGAACAGTAAAAGTTCTTGTTTACCATAAAATCATGAAATTCATACGGAGGAGAGGGAGAAGGTTGGAGATGGGAACAGTAAAGGGAAAGGTTGAAGAGTCTCGGCAGTACAATGATGTAGCAAGGCCCAAGTGATAACAGTCCCTATATGGAAGTATGGATTGGTTATGTCAAGTGAATTATCATTTAGTCAAGAAAAATTGAGAATTACAAAAACCAAAAGAGAAATGTGATTATGGAGGTCTCGTTAAGAACATCACTAGTGTGGTATTATAACGATCGTCACATTAAAGTATAAAGAAAAGTACAAAATGTTATTGCTTAAGACAATGATTTGAAGTAATCTCAATTAAGACATGTAAGGTCATAGATCAGCACCCGCTTTGTGAAATCTGTTTTTGCGTGTTGGAGACCTGAGCTCCGCCGGCCAAAGCGCTTGGTTAATTCAAACACGAACGTTCTTTACTTGGTCAGTGAAGTGGATCGCTGTGGATATCGTACTATCGGATGCAGTTTAGGGAATGAGCTTTTAGGTACGTTGCAAGTGTACTTGTCATTTTTGGTGCTTTTATGTGTATTTTATAATGACCTTTAGTTGTGAGATACGGAGTTGATTAGGGTAGAAGAGCTCATTGTGGATTAACCACTATTGGATCAGGTGTTTACCATTGCTTTAATCAATAGTGATTGTTGAGCTATTCTATTTTCTGGAAAATTGCTATATTGAGTTGGGAGATATTTAGAAGAGTTAGTGGTGGTGTCATTTGTTTTCTACGTGAAATCTGAAAGCCACCTTCAGGGTTGCTGCCATCCACTGTAAGTAACAGTAGGCATCAATCAGCTTAATAGCCATTGACCTACAAAGTAAGAGACAAGGATGCCCCATCTATGAGAAAAGAAGTCATTCATCTCAGGCTGCAACTATCGATGATTGTACAATGGGGGTAATGTTCTTACAGTTTGCCATCTGCAAGTCTGGAATTACACTTATAAGCAGGTTTTACAGAGTAGAAGCTAAATTGCCCCAATTCAAAAGCCACCACGTATATCCTGGTATCAACAAGACCAACAATTAAACTTCACTGCTGGATTTACTCATACATAAAACAACATTTATTTGTCATACTACTTTAACTAAGTTATATTGTTTCTATATCTTCTGCTTTCCAATAGATTGTACTACAATAAAGCTCAGTTTGACAGATGATGTAAAGCATTAACTGTTGTATAACATGGTAAATCCTGCACCAAGCCTCTTGCAAGGCTTAAGAATGTTTCATAGATTTCATAATTGGTATGTGGAATTTTTACCTTGTACATCAAATAATGTAGGCGCAAAAGCAAATGGAAACTATGGCTAGTACCATAATTCTATTGAAAGGCTGAACATGTCATCTAGATACCTGGTTCTTAACCATAATTAGAATTGTGGGATTTACCTTTATGTGACCCGCTGTCCGGTGCATTTTAAAGTTACACATGCACTCATCATGGTATTCCAAAGTATCAGACGGCCCTAAAATTTGTGATTGTAACCTGTACTTCTGAGAGGTTTTCCTTTCATATTTATTACCATTGTTGCTTTTTGGTATCTCTTGATACAGTTGGGCTATAAAATACTGGTCTTGAATGGTCAAACTGGTTCTCTAGTCTAAAGTATTTTGTACAGTCCTAGGTTAGGGTGGATGTACGTCCAACTGACCCTATACACAAAGTGAGTTGATAACTATGATGAACTGTTGATATAGAACTGAACTGATATAGAAAATATCACAAAGAGCATACAAGGCTCAACTTTCTACTAGCATATCCAGCCAGTTGAGCCATCTGAGGTGTGACTAAAAGGCTATTGTAAGACACCACAGTATCCACATCTTTACTGGACAGTAGGGTTACAGTTTCTTTGCAATAGTTTCAACAGTTTTAGAGTATTAGGGTAAGGAGAAAGAGGGAAGGTAACCAAGTTGAAATGCACTGTGGATCTTCAGTTGTAAAAAGTAGGACATGTTTTATGCTGTCATACACCTGGAAGAGGAAGCATGGAGGAAGATGATATATTTACGATAATAATTATTTTTCTACTTCCTTAGATACTTGACTAAAAATGATAAAAAAGACAAATTACTCATGTTAATTAAAGGCTAAAACAGGGAAGTGTGACTAGAAAAGTTCAATATATGTCATTATGTATGTGTGTGTGTGACTGCAATCTTCATTTCTTCAGTTATAGTCAGACCCTTGCTCCTAGTTTCAGATATTTCTCCTGTGCACATATCTCTCCATAGTAATGTATACTGCAGGTGAGGTCTGTGAGTTAAGTATCCTGCTGCCTTTATTAGTTCTCATGTAGTGTTCACTAATTTTTTTCTGTATGGATTTATCTTTTGACAGCCCATGAGAGATCTATTTTCCCTTCTGCAGACTGACACTGATGCCGAGGAGTGTGTGATTCCCCTTCCCTCTGTATGGGCTACGGTGGGTTCTCTTAGCACTTATACATAGTCTATGTAATTTCTCCCTCTGCATTAGCCTTGTGAGTGCTTTTCTCTCTCTATAGATCAGCCTGTGTGATCTGCCCTTCCTGAAGACTTGGATGCCTTCTCTGCATTCTACCCTCTGGTGTAAAGCCTCCTAACGCTCCCTGCTGCTATTTCAGATATTGAGAGAGGGGCTTAGGGGGGGGGGGGGGGATTACAAACTTTTAAGGGGAACTGACCTCTATTCTGTATGACATGACGGTAGCTCAAGAGAGGAAGGGGCGTAACGTTTTTCTTCAACTCATCCAATATTTCTTTCCTTAATATACTGGCAAAATAAGCTATATATATATCTTTCTTTGTTGGAAGTCACTGGAACTTGCAAGCAGTATATATATATTTTGTCGCAAAACGACTCTGGACGTAAACATTTGCCACTAAGGAATAAGGGTATCTCTACATTGATTAATAGTATATATATTATGCTCTAGGGACTCCATTGAAGCAAAAAACGTATACGTGCCTACCTCCCATCCCCAGTTCCAACACGTTCTCTCTCCAGTTTTCTCTTTACATTATTTCACTTCCAAACAGGCATGTAACTGCTGCAGCTGCTGATTGGCTGCAGTGCTCACACGTGTTTACTTACATCACCGTTTGGAAGTGTTCCCTTCTGAATGATGATGTAAGCGACAGGCACATGACTGCTGTAGCCAATCATTGACTGCAGGAGAGATGTGCCCGTTTGAAAGTGACACAATGTAAACAGAAGGCCAGGGACAGCAAGTGCTGGAATCATGGATATGGACAACCCCATTTATGCCCATAGGAATAAATAAATGAATACTCATTTTTGTTCCATATTCAATTCCGGAGCTGGATCTTCTGTTTACTTTCTGGCTCCATCCAAACGGGACATCACATATCCAGCTGCTGACTGCAGTGCTCATGTGTCACTACGTTACATCAACGTTTGGAAATGAAGAACTCCAAAAAGTAATGTAAGGCAGCAGCACATAACCACTGCAGTCATCCTGTTTGGCTGGAGCCAGGACCTAAACTGAAGGCGCTGCAAAGCCAGTGAAGGATCAGAGGTGAGGAGAAAGGTGATCATGAGTCTTTGGGTAGCAGTACCTAATCTTTACTGGACAACCTATATTGAAGAATACTTACCAACTCTCCAAGATTGTGCGGGAGACTCCTGCAAATAGGGGAGACCTCTCGCTTACCCAGGACAGAAGGCTGCCAGAGGCAGAGAGAAGTAATACTGGGTGCCACCTGTGGGGGATTGGACATCACCTCTAAGAGGACTGTGAAATCTTTATTGTTAACTGGAGGTATGCTTTGAAACAATGAGGAAATAAAGAGTAATCAAGAGTAAACAAAGCAAGAAGGGTATGGTTATAAAAAGCACCAAGAGATATAAATCATTATCTTTTTTTTTGTATTATCTGGCAGGAAGCCATTCAGTACCTTGATCCAAATGATTATGTGTTGTTCCATTCTGATGGGACTGAATGTGAAGTAATGTCTAACTAAACTAAACATTACCAATGTCCCCTATTAGAGGGACATTGGTAATGGAGAGGTTTTAACATCAAGGCACAAGGCTACAGAGCTCTAAAGGGTTAAAATTTGTCAGTAACAAAAATAAACAAATTCCTGTGCTGCTTATAAGACACAGAAGAAAGTGATGGGAGCAGCCCTGCCACTGCTAAAGAGAGAGAGAGGTGGTCGGTAACTAGGAAAACTTCTATATCAAGAAGATGTGAACTGCTCTAACTATAAAATGAAGCAAAGTCAGAACAGCAATGTATTTGGTAATCTTTTTTTGCCTTTGCCTACATGTTCAATGCTAGTCATTGAGATGGGAATATCCCTTTAATAGGTGCACAGTATGAGAAAACATGTTAAAGGGAACCCTGTGCACCGTAATAAGAAGGCAACAGGAAGGCCGCAGTTTATGAGTACACAGCGTTCACATCGTACTGCAGTAAATAACCTGTAAGCTCTTTTGAAATGAAACGTAATCACACTTAAATCACACAATGATGAAATCAGCTCATCTGTCACAACTTCTGCTGCCCTGTCAGTGGGCAGTATAAATAGACCGACATGCTCCCTTTATAAAGGAGTCTCTAATTTCAGATGCGGTGGTATACTATATGAATGCATTAAAAGTCATTATTTTAATTCTAGGAAGCTTAGGGCAGTCAGCCTAAAGGAAAAAATGTCAATTATGATTAATTATTTTCCACATAGTAATAAGCTAAAATGACTCTAAAAACACATTAATTAACCTTAGCAGCAGAGCTAAGAATAAATATAAACCACATATGTATTTGCCTTATTCATGTCCTATACAAAAAAAGTATCAAAATGAATCATAAATTAAACATGTAAGGTCTTTATAACAAAGCCAAGAATAGCCGTTGAAAAAAGCATACCTATAGCTTTTATTTTTTTGCTATAAATCAAAAGTACATAAAAAGATAATAAGCTAGAATATGTGTAATTATAGAAAAATGTCCTTATTCTCCATTCACTAGATGCCTCTTTTCTACCAATACCTTGAAATGTACAAATGTGTGTTAATGTTCAGGATCTCTGCACTCACTGAAAAATCACTCTCTTAAAGGGGTTGTATCAATACATTAAATGATCTTCAGAGTAAGGGGACAGTATAAACAAACAACTTTGCAATTGGATGTAATTTGCAAAGCAGTATTGTTTTCACTGTCTCCCTTATCTTCGTTTTGTGTAAACACTGTTCCCCAGTGCCGGTCGGATTCCACTGGTCGTATTCAAGGGAGCGTGCATTCCTGCCTCTCTCACTCAGAATAAGGGGCCGGCAACATTTCACTCTGCACATCCAGCAGCTCCACAGTAACCCTGCAGCTGCTTCTACAATCAGAAAACAGCAGAATTGTGCCCGGTGCCTAATGCTCCTGCGTGTAAACATAGAAAGGAGACAGACTGCTCTGGATGAGTTCATAGAAGACTGGATTCAACTGTAACTAACCCCCAGCTGGAAAG